>BMAU01013654.1:0-42500 GCA_019973935.1 Trichonephila clavipes
TGATTTTATATTTTAGTTTTTATTCAATAAGTCACAGAAGAGGAAAACATATTATAAAGGCTCTATATTTCAATTTAATCCCCCCCTTCAATACATATCAAGCAGAACATTGAATTACAGCGTCGGAAATACAATAAAGATCCCTAAAAAAAAAAAAAAAACATTTCGATTCCATTTGCTGCATATGATTACAAAAATAAAGACTTAGGGATTCATATTTCAATTTAAAAAATAATTACATTTAGATTTTCTTAGAGGTTCCCCCCCACGCCCTTCATATAGGAAGGGGCGTTTATTTTAATTCGGATTCATAATCGTAATTTCAGGAAATAAAAAATGTAGTTTATTTTCAATAACATATTGTTCTTTATATTTGTATCGAAATCAGTTACTATTGAATACTGTTGTAATTCTAATGCACTGAATAACCACTGGGTGCATAATTTTTGCCTACATAGGTGGTTTCTATATAATTATTAATTCAATAATACAAAGAAAGCAATCATTTTGCAAAAATTCAACGAATCTGCCAACATGCACACACAAACTCTCAATAATGAAAAAAAATTATTTACATCGAGCATAGTATAATAAACAGAAAAAATTTAATTTAAACTAATACTTGCAGCCTATTGATTTCCTTTAATCCCTAAAAATTCTAAGAATGCAAAAACTTTGATCAATGCAGCCGCAGTTTCAATTTTGAAATTAGACCAGGCTAAAACTAGTGAGATAGTGCAAACAGTAGAAGATAAGAGCAGTAAAAGTATGGGAAAATAAGATCAAAAAAATTATTAACAATTGGATCCATTTTTAAAAAATATTTATTTCAAAATAAACAGACAAATAATTCTTCAAAAATACTTATATATTCTTATATCAGATATTCTTTTTAAATACATACATACATTTATCCTAAAATGCTTAAAAAATATTTTTTGAAACAGAATTTAACTTTAAATTCCGTTGTTATTGCATAGAACAATAAAAAAAAATTCTACACATTTCAACTCCAGAAAATATTTGCATTTTTTTCAGAACTAAATAGATTGGAGGTGAGATAAATTATTTTACAATAAATTAAAGAGAGTTAGTTTGATACAACACTATTAACAAATAAACATTTACACTATTACATGCAAAATAATACGTTTTTATTATAACATGCAGGCAATAAAAATTTCCCCTGACAACTTGGTGCATATTTGTAAATGTAATCTGGCAACACACAAATACGGTAAATTACTTCAATTATGCACACGACTAAATTTTAACGAGGAGCCTTAAAAGAACTCACTGGAAAAAAATAGACTTTTTACGCAAACATTCTTAACAATGTTACTTATTCGAATTCCTTTTTGCCAGATAATTATAATTCTTCTATTGCATCTGAACAGATTTGAAAAGTTTTTTCAATTTGAAAGAAATGTCTGACTTCTAACCAAGTGCTCTATGATTACTTAAAATAATAATAAAAGATAATTGTCTGAATCTAAATTAAACAAAAAAATCGAATTCTAATACCATGTACAATGACAATGCAGTTTCTTTTAAGAAAATGTCACGTGTATCGAACCGGAGTTAAAAAACTTTTATTAAAATCGAATATTTCTCCGCAACGTTTCTTTGAAAGAACAACAAATAAACTTATGAACTTGATCCATTTTAATTAATTTTCTAAAAAAGGGACAGACAATTGTAAGGGCTGGGAACCTACATTGAAAAAGCGGGTAAGTGAATATTAACGTCGCACTATTCAGCTACACGAGGGCTTTTGGCGACGGACCTCGTCATTTTGAGCCATGGTCAAGTGACGTGGACGACATCTGAGCTGCCCCCTCCTCTCCTAACTTCCACACCAACAGGAAGGCGTTTGAGCTCTCGACAGATTTAACGTGCATTGTTCCCCTACACGGCGGATCTTGACAGCACCTCCTAGATACAAGGCCTGGTTAGTCAAGTGAGAGAGGTTTGTGACGTCACACATAGTAGGTATAGCCAGCCGGCTAAAATTTGTATGCGTTTGAACAGGGTTGTTCGTCTTCGCCATTACCTTGCTTGTATGTGCAGTCATTGCTTTAATATTTGCTTTCTTAAGATATTTTCTCTTTTTTTTAAATGATATATGTAGCAACCATTAAGGAAATACTAAACATACATAGTTCATACATGTGGATTCCGAAACACTGAAAATGGATACACAGAATTAGAAGAAATATATTTTTCCTTGAAAAGTATTTAAAGGTAAGTTACTTTATTCTGTTTATGAAACAACATATAATTACATATGTTATTATGTTACTGTGACTTCCACAACATATAATCACCTATCGACAGTTGAAAATATACTCATTTCTGTCTTTCCTTTCCTTTCAATTTCTTAAATAAAAGTAGGTAATTAATTTTTATTTATCTAAATGCAAGTAACGTTATGGTTACAAAAGAAACATATTATGATTATAACAAAATATATTCACAGTTTAAAAATGACACTACACAAGTATTATAGATGAAAAAATATATATTCTAGTTTTTTTTTTTGATGTTGCTAAAAAATAATTTTGTATCATTTACTTAAACTTTTTCACAGAATCATTAAAAAAGATCAAAATTAGTAATATTGAGTCAACGTGAAGCACATTATTATGCAACTCATGATCACTGTAAATATAAAAAAAAAAAACAACTATTTAATGATGATTTATGCATTAATGTTAATTATGTGAGATGTAAAACATTTAACACATTCAATACAATAATTAAATTTAAATTTCTTCACTTTGAGGATGAATATAAACTAATGAAAAAATAAAGCTGCCCAAAAATAAGTCGTAAATATGCACATGACCCAGCATCAGCTATATAATTCTGCACTTGAAGTTTGATAATCATGACTGCAAATGTCGTAGAAGCCTCCACATAAAGAGGTACTACCAATTTCCCAACCACTGACGACCGCAATAGTAACAGATTCCTTTCTAGAACAATCGTCATTAATGTAAACTGCATGGTTACCCGACAAGAAGAATTTCATTTAGTCACGCTTACATTAATAGCAAAAAGAATGATCAATTTCATTAATTAAAAAAATAAGCAAAATTTATCAAATTTTGCCTAAACGGGTGGTCGAAACACATTGGTTTTAGTACTTCCTACAAAAGTTTAATTCTAAATTACAAAAATCATGTTAGAGACAAATCCTTTATATGATACCTTACTATATTTTTCTTTTTTTAAATTTTAGGCTTGCGAATCGCATTTTGCTGGTGATCCAACATATGAAGAAACACAGGTTACCATGTGATATAATTGGGAATAAAATGTGTGCTCCGTAGAAGTGACTTAGACTGCAAAATTACATTGTGCCATCTCTCGGAACAAAAGATTAGTTTTCAAAATTGACATCTTTTTTGAGAATATCACGAAAGATACAAGACTTGAAAATGAACATTTAGAACGCTTAGTCCTAGAGAACATAGTTTCGAAAGAAGAATTTGAAAAAAAAAAACCCAATTTTTTTACATCTTCTTCAGAACCAATGTCATATTTAAAATGCAGAAAAACTTCAGGACATATGGACTGTAGTATATAAAGATATTAAACAATAATAATTATTATGTTGGATAGAATCATAACACCTGTTATTGAAGCACCAGTGATTGTTAATTGAACATTAGATTTGCTAATATACTTGGGTAGAACGAAGACTGATCAATTCAGTAAGTACATATTTCTCAATAATTAATAATTTTTTTTATAAGTGTTATACTATTTGGTTCTCAAAGTAGAAATGTAAAGCTCCCCATGATTTTTCTACAACATTTGACTTTGTGTTGGTGATATTTTGTAACATCTTGTTTTTATTCATACCACATATGCATCAAAATTTTGAATCAATACATTAAAATTTCAGTATTTTCTTTCCTGAAAAATCCAAACAGATGCATTAGAAAGTCAGTTTGGAAAATATAGGACATTTTTTTTTCAGGTTCGGAATATTTAATATCAGTTCGACAGCTTTATGAAGTAGAAGCTAAACTAAGAATGCAAATTTTTTTACCTCTAACTTTGGTTTCAAACACATATGGCCAGCTTAACTTAAGGTGCCTGACTAGTGTAAAATCATCAATTTTGATGAACATGACAAAAAAAATTTTATTTGATATTTTTAATATTTGAATTTTCTTCTTTCTAAAAATACCTTACTTTTGCTTGTATTCCAATTATTTACGAAGTTAAAGCAGTTTTATGTCAAGTGAAAACAACAAAAACGAACCGGAAGTTAGAAATCGAAACCGGAAGTACTTTGAATTTGAAGGATTTTACTTTTTTTTAGTTTTATTGAATTTATTTATAAAATATTAATTTTGGTAACATTAAAACTGAATATGGTAATATTTTTTTAAAAAATTGTTTAATAGTTTTAGTAAAATTTTTGGCAACAACTTTACAGGTTTGTTGTCATTTTTCGATTTGTTTATGTTCTAGCTACTCGATTCTTCGCTCCTCGTTTAATTTATTATTTTGATATATTTTATGAAAAACACTGTCTTTCTTAAGACAAAATATTGATTAATTATGGCTAAATCAAGATCTGGGAGGTCTAAGAAGCGCCGATTTACTGGAAATCGTTATACCATTCGTGCCACTATTAATGAGAATGATGAAACATCTGAGCTCAATTCTACTGAATCCGCTAGTGCCAAAAAGTTGGAATCAAGCCATACAAGTTTGAAAATTTTCTCAGAAAGATTGAAACTTCTAAAGACAATAGAATTGTCAGCTGGACAACTTTGATTTCATTTTTTTTGCCATAGTTTGTTGTCCTGATTGTTATTCTCAGGGCTTGGAACTTATAGAAGACTCTGTTAGTGGATTATGCTCACATATGAACCTAAAGTGCAAAAACTGCTCCTTCTTTAAAGGTTTCCCTACGACAGAGAAGATGAAAGGTTCTTGTCTTATAAACTCTTCAATTGTTTTGGGGCTAAGGATAATCGGGGAAAGGATTTTCAGCTGGCAAAAAGTTATGTGCTTTCCTCGGTTTACCTTTCCTGTCAAAACTTGCTTTCCGCAATCAAGAAAGAAAACTGTTGAAAGCAACTGAACGCGTTGCTCAAGAAAACATCAACGCTGCATTGAGTGAAATCAAAGGCTCAAATAGTTTCACTAAATGTGGAATATCCATTGATGGTACTTGGCAACGCAGAGGCTACTCATCTTTGAATGGGTGTGTAAATGCCATATCAGATGACACCGGTAAAATTTTAGACATTGAAGTTATGACGCAATATTGCCACATATGCGTGAAAGGCAATAGCCAATCATCGAAACATGTATGTTCGAACTATAAAGGTTCCGCGGGGAACATGGAGGTTGTTTGTTGGAGCCTACCGTATATTTGAGAGATCAAATGTGAGGAATGTACAGTACAATGAATACTACGAAGATGGGGACTCAAAAGGATATGAATCTGTTAAAAACTTTTATGGAATTAATACAGTAACCAAACTCGAGTGTATAGGTCATGTACAGAAACGTGTAGGGGGTGGTTGCGTCAATTAAAAAAAACGACGAAAGGTTTGGGAGGGAAAAATAAATTAACTGATAAATTAATCGACAGAATTCAGAACTATTATGGAATAGCTATTCGAAGCAATGTAGGTAATCTACAAAAGATGATGAGTAGTGTAATAGCTGCATTTTTTCACTGTGTATCTGGAAAAAACAATTCATTGCATGGACAGTGTCCTGAAGGATCTGAGAGTTGGGTGTCGTTACCAAAGGGCAAAAGCAGCTGGGAGTCCCCTCAAAGAAATTGAGCAAGGACTTCCTAATAAAATTATAAACCAAATATAAAAAAAAGCCTACATATCTAAAACTGTGCTGATGAAACTTCGTTGAAAAAATGTCTTCATGGTAAGACACAGAACTGCAATGAAAGTTATAACAACATTTTGTGGAATATTGTTCCCAAAAATATATTTATTGGACTGGAAACATTTCGTTTGGGTGCATTATTAGCTCTAATACTTTATAATTCTGGTTATGCTGGTATATTATCATTAATTCGAAATGTAAATGGTTCCCTTCCTGAAAGTGTTGCTCAAGAGTTACTTAAATTTGATAAACAACAGTTTCAACATCTTTAAGACATTCTTTACCGATTGCGAAATTGTCTCGAAAAAAGAAAAGCAGCTAGGAAAAACAAAAAGTACTAAGGATGAAAAAACAGAAGGCTTAGTATATTCATATGGAGGGTTTTAAAAGTACTTCTTTGCAGGATTTTATTCTATATATATATATATAATTTATGATAACTTTTGTGATAAACAATATTTTTCAAGAGTTTTTCGTGAATGTTTACTGGTAAAACAACACAAATATATTTTGTATGATATATTTCCTTAAAATGCTGGAATAATTATAGGATGTATATTTGTTTTTTAATGCAATGGTTTTTTTAAAGTGCTTTTTTTACGTTTCCTGCATTAGATTCTTTTATTGTTAAAAATATTAAAAGATAAAAAAGTTTGAAGAAAGTATATAATATTCATAATTGCTTTGAAAATGTTTGTTCTTTTGATATAGAGTAGGTTTTAGTGTTTTTAGCAGTATTTTTTAAATTTTGAATTTTAAATCTTTAAATGCATTTTCTCTGAAATAATTTTTGATATTTTCAGTAAGCATGATACCTCAAAAGTTCTGTAGATATTGTAAAATTTTGTGTAATTGTGCATTTCTGTGAATTGTACTTTAGAAAAACAGCAGATTTACCTTTTTTATGATTTTTTTTTCTGTTGATAAATGTGAAATTTTGAAAAATTTTGCATTGGTGCACTTTTGACTTCTAGTTCAGTAACAAATTAAAATTTTTCAAAGATATTAGGTCAATTCATTAGTAACTGTTTTTTGAGTAAAATTATGTGGGTTTTTTAAAATATTATGCATTAGAATTTATTTTACTATGTTTAACGTAACGTACAAATAACGTCTAATTTAAACCTAAAATTGGTCATATTTAAAAAAAATTTGAAAGAAATTTTTTTTTGCTATTTTTATTAGTCTTTCAGTTATAATTAAACAAAAAATGAGTTTAAAAATAAATTTTCAGCAAAACAAAAATGTCTTCGCTAGTGACATTCGTGATTAAAGATTTTCGTGATGCTCAGCCGTATCTACCTGTTTTAGCATATTTAGCTGGTGTTTGTGCTAGAGCAGCACTTAAAATTATTCAAATGCGACTTTTGTTCCAAATTGTTCTTCTCATAACTCTTTTGAACAAAATTCTAACTATGATTTAATTAGACAAAGGAAGTTTATTGTGCCCTTCTCAGATGTTGTTACAGCAGTGCTCTCTAGGTTCAGAAACTTCGCTAATATGATTATGAAAATATGTTCCTTAAACAAAATAATCAACGTCAAATTGCCTCAGAAATATGATTAGCTTGATAAATTCAAATGAATTTATGCATGTACTATGCATGGTACCAATAAAGTTTTTATAACATATTTAATTCACATCTGCAACAATATATCAACTGCTTTTGGAAGAAAAGGAATAGATTTCTTTTCTGCGACAACAGTTAAATAAATTGTATAATCTATTTTTATGTATGTATTTATTTTTCCTGATCTATAATTATATAGTATAGATTTTTTGTCTAAAAATATATTTGAAATTTATTTAATAATTCTTAATGCTGTGATTGATACCAATAAAGCTACTGTTTAAAGTTGTTTGTCTTATTTTTTGCTTTTGAAAAAATACCTAGTTTAAACTAAATGAATTACATTTTTTACATATGGGTGTATTATATTTTCTCTCTCTATATACATTTATTTAGGTATATATCTATGCTTTAATATATGTACAATTTATCTAAAACATATATTTTAACTTATTTTACGATAACCTGTTATATTTTTATTTATGGGAATTTTATTTTTTTGGTAATTTTTAATGCTGTTATTGAAGAGAGTGAAGAATTTTTTTCTTATTACTGTGCATAATACCAATAGTTTTAAAACATTTAATCTACATTTTTAACAATGCATAATTGAATAACTATTGATGGAGGAAAATATAGAAACATTTTAAGCAATGAAAAGTAACTGTCAAGACGATAATAAATATAAACTGTGTAATTTGTTTCTGTGTACAAGAATGTACACACTATGGAACATTGAAAATAGCGACAAACATCGGATTGAAATGAAATTTAATACACATAATGACACAGATGAGAGATTCACTTGATCTCAAAAACAAGACAATTAAAGGAATACAGGGTGTGCAACGAGAAGTTTCAATGGCGTTGGAAACCTCCAGCTGCAATACATGCCGCCACACGGAGCATTCAGTTGATTACACCTTATATTGTCCTGAGGCAGATGGGATATCTTGAACAACCAACTCTAAATCATGTACAGAGTGACACAATGGCATGCGTTTTTCTCGTGCTCTACAGGGGACAAATTTTAAGCGGGCCGGCCATGGAAGTCTGAATGAAGGAAGTCTAAGCAACTCTTGCCGTATGCGGACGACCATTATCTTGCTGGAAAATTGCCCCTGGGAGACCATTTAGGAAAGGTCCTACATGGGGGTAGAATATCATCAACGTACCGTTGGCCCGTTAAAGGTTCCACGCATCACAATTAGTGGACCGGCTATCTGCTATGCCCCCAGACCATTACACCAAAGTGTGACAAGAACAGTGTGGGGGAATTGTACACCGCTCACCAGGGCGCCTCCACACCCGTACACGATTATCATCTGTCCCCAAAACAAACCTGGATTAATCACTGGAACCTTTTGCCAATCTGTGACAGTCCACATTGATCTGAAACGGCACCACTGAAACAGTTGCCGATGTTCCAGGTGTTAAAGGGAGTGCACTAGGGCGCTTGGATTTAAGATTTGCTTCTGCAAGGTGTCCAGGTTAATTGTGGAACAATTGCTACGCCTACGTCTGCTCGTATCATTGAACGAGTCACTGTGGGGTCCACAAGTGCTTGCCGCACTATCCTTCGATCCTCTCTTCTCGTGGTCTTCCTGGTGGCTCCAGACCCGGTTTTCCGCGCGTGGGTACCTTCTCGTGCCCACTGCTCCCAACAATTTCTAACGGCACACTCCGAACGATCCACCTGGCCAGCAACACGGTGCGTCGACCAGCCTGCAGTTTTCATCCCGATGATCAGGCCTCTCTCAAACTCGCTTAACTGTGAGAAATGTCTTCTAGCACGCGTTTACCTGGCATGTTTCGCTTAACAAAGTCTTCCTACAATCGGCGGGTAATCGTCACGTTTATGAATCTTCGAATTTGCACTGGCTTATATAGCACCCTCTTCTTGATTGTAGCGCCACCTCGGCGTGTATGAGCATGCGTATTGGCACAAAACTTGGATCATTTGCATATCACATTACGCTGTACTTATTTGCAAAGTTTCGCGATTGTACTTAGCTTCCCTCTTGGGTCGCTA
Source organism: Trichonephila clavipes (assembly GCA_019973935.1). Lineage (NCBI taxonomy): Eukaryota > Metazoa > Arthropoda > Arachnida > Araneae > Nephilidae > Trichonephila > Trichonephila clavipes. The sequence goes on from BMAU01013654.1 coordinate 9,484, forward strand.
TTTTCAATGTTCCTGAGTGTATGTATCTGTAATCATACGTATATGTATGGGTTTAACAAAAAATATTTTTGTCAACTTATTTTATGGTAATTTTTCATGCTGTTATGCAGACAGCAAACTTTTGTTTATTAATTTGATACCAATAAAGTTTTCAAACATATTTAACTAATTTGAGAAAAAGTACTCAAAAAATTTAAGGAAGGATTAAAGTGACAGACAAATAGCTAAATAAACTGTGTAATCTATTTTTAAGTATATATTTATTTTCCTGTATATATCTATAATTATACAGGTGTAGATTTATCTACAAATATATTTGAAATTTATTTAATACTACTTGATGTGCGATACCAATAAAGTTACTGCTTTTAAATTTGTATGTCGTTTTTTGTTTTGAAAACTATTTCTAATTTTATTTTCCTCTTTGTAACTATTCTGAAAAAACATTTGAAGATAAATTTTAAAATTAAGAAATAATCATAGTTATGTAAAAAAAGAAATATACGAATAAAAAAGGCTCTTATAATTTGCTACAATGCAATAAATGTGTTTATGTTCAACGCAATGCGTTTGTAGTTAATACATGGATAATCATATACTTGCAATTATTATTTAAATAGGATTTGATTGATTGAATATTAACGTCGCACTGTTCAGCTACACGAGGGCTTTTGGCGACAGACCACGTCATTTTGAACCATGGTCAAGTGACGTGGACGACACCTGAGCTGGCACCCCCTCTCTAACTACCACACCAACGGGAGGACGTTTATATCTCGACAGATTTAACGTGCATCGCTGCCCTACACGGCGAGGTCTTTAGTGGTACTGGGCTCGAACCTGTGACTTAAGCCAGTCCCGATACCTATACCACTCTCGGACTTGCGGCCACTATTTAAATAGGAAAACTAATATTTAGTCATGTTTTATGTATATGAAATACAATTTTTAATATGATTAATTTACAAATTTTTTTTAATCTCCTGTAAAAAAAAGTGTATAATTAGTTTAATAACAAAAAGTACTTAAAAAAATGCATCAGAGAAGCTCCGTATGCGATGGACGATCTCTCCCTACTACTAGTGACGTCATAAATCAGTGGCCGGGCCTTGTATCTAGGAGGTGCTGGTCTTGAGCGGTACTGAGCTCGAACTCATGCCACGGCGGTCCATTAAAAAAGTGGAGGTCAACGTTGCATCACAGAAAAGGTTAGTCAATCCAAATTCTTAAAATTATATATAAAAATCAATACATGTACGTCAAATAAAATCGAAGCAGTTTTATTCAACTTAAGTATTGTAAGGAACCGCTGCCTGCACCTGGCAACAGGTCGAACGAGAGACGATATAGAGAAAAGGATCTGGCAACGACGGAGGGGAAAAAGGTCGGAACGGGAGAGAAGAGAAAGGGTGACGAAAAAAGCCGGGGTCGTGAAAAGTAGACACGGCTGAACGATGTATCGTAATCCTGTAACATCTCAATATATTCTTCATTTTAAGAAATGTCCCATAGAAGGTATGGAATAAACAGTGGGACCAAATCCTGTCTGCAATTATTTTCTTGTCACAATTCGAACACGGTCGGGAAAAGAACTCACGAGTTTACACTGGTGTCAGATGGGGGTGCAATGGAGCAGAATTTAAATGAACAAAATATTTCAAATTGATCGGTGTTCGTACTACATAATTGTGAACAAGGTTCTAGTGGACATTCAGTTTGAAAGAAAAATTTTAACAAGGAAATAGAACCCTGCAGTGTATCTTCAAGTTGATGACCACGTGCATCCCGGGAATTGCCTTTGCAGCAGTTTCAAGTGAAAAACAAGACCTTCTTCATATGGAGTTTTTACCATCACCTGCCGAGTTGGGATATGAACGAACAGATGTCGTATTTTCTTCATTTTCTGATGAATGGAGCCGTGATCTGAAAAGTGTTCAAGTACTGAAACAGCTTTCATGTCGAGGTAGGTGGCTATTGTTCCCTAAGTTAAAATATTGTGTGAATATTTAAAAAAGTAATGGGATGCAGTCATATTTAATTTGTTTTTTTAAAAATAAAATAGAAAAAGCAGATATATCTGAAAAAAAAAAGAAAATTTCATTGGTTTATTGCAATATTCTATGTTGTTGGATTATTGTGTAGATGAAATAAGAAAATTGTGTACTTATTTTACCTGGAAATGATAGGGTATCATTTTAAATGTTGTAAAATATGGTATTTGGAGTTCTAGTGTTAAACTATAATTTCTTTTTATCATCATTCTTTACTGTTTTGAAGTTGTCTCAAAAATTAAAATCTGGGTATAGAAAGTGTTTTTGCATAACAATTCAGTTTGCAGAATTTAAAAAAAAAAAAAGAATTAGATTAATTTATCTTGAAATAATGGTTGCGAAAAATGTATGTTTGAGTGGGTAAAAAATATCCATTAAAAAATGTATATGTATTTCAAGTAGACTTCCTGTTAAAAGGTTGTAAATAAGAGATTTTGTAGGTTATTTATGACTCAGAATGTGGCATGTTTTTTTAATATTAAATGATTGTTTTCATTTAAGCAAAAGTTTTGCAATTTGTCAGTTAGTTGATAGTTTAATGCAATCTGAGGTTATTTCCTTTGCTCGTAATTTAGGATGTATATGTATATTGGTTTTTGTTTCCTGCATAAGATTCTTTTAATTAAAAAAAAAAAAAAAAGAAACTAAGAGTAGATTTATGATTTGAGAAATAATTCTATGGTAATGTAGCTAAAGTATGTTGTTAATTGTGTTTTTTTTTAATTTTGAAAAGGTTTTGATTAGTAACAAATAACTGTGTCTCATATAAGTTTTATTGTAAACATATTTCGTATTGTGTTTCTGGAATTTGAGTACTCTTAGAAAAACGAGTAGAATTTTTCTTGCTTGTTAAATATATAGTACTAGGTCATTTAAGTGTTTGTAGTTAAATTTGTCAGAAGGTAATTTGGCATTAGGTTTAGCTTGATTAAAAATGGCAATTCTCATTAGAAGTAAGAAAATTGACTTAATTCAATTAGCGCGGGACTTAGATGAGTCACCTGATCCGTCTATGTCTAAAATTGTTTTAAGGAATTTAATAATCTCTAGTAAATATTACAAGGAGGAAGAGGCAAAAGAGTTATTGTAAGTTATTACAGCCGAAAGGTTAGAGACAGAACAGCGGCAAAAACTAGAACAACAAGAACAATTATCAATTGAAAATTACGCTTGGAAATGGAATTATCTAGGATCGCTAATCAGAGTGCTAATCAAAATAATGGTCAAACCTCACGTGTAAAATCTTTAGATGAAATAGTTAGAATGGTTAGGCTCTTAACTGTAAAGGTACCCAATAAATCAGACGGGTGGGAATATTTCTTTTCTAGTCTTGAAAAGGCTTTCACTAGTGAAATGGTTAGCGACGAGTTAAAACCGAAGGTTTTGTTATGCATGTTAGGAGACAAAGTGTCAAACTTATTAGTTAACCTAGGCGAAGAAGAATTAAAAGATTACGAATCTTTAAAACAGGTTGTGCTCAAGGAGTATGAACCCTCACCCCAAAAATATGTTTAGAAAATTTTAGAAAGGCCAAACGTAACTCTGACGAAACTTTCTCTCAGTTCGCGTCCCGTTTAACATCGAGATGTGGTTATACTACTGTAAGTTAAGAGAAGCGAATGATTTTGAGTCAGTTAATCAACTGATCGTAGCAGATAAAATGCTTGAAATGTTGGATTCTGAGACGGCGACCCATATTGGTGTGCTCCAAGGGGAAGAATGGTACAAACCCAGGGACTTGGGCAAACAATGTGATATATTTTATGCTTCCAAACGGAAATCCTACGATGAACCTGAGAGAGCTAAATGGAATGATAGTGAAAAGAGAAGTTTTAATGGTAGTTGGGGTAAACAGCCATTTGGGGAGAAAAAGTCAGATAATTTTTCTTCTAGGAAAAACTTGGATAAAGGTCAAGTAACTGAAATTAAAAAATTCGCTTGTTTCACCTGCGGATCAGATAAACATTTTAAGCGGGATTGTCCGAAAAACAAAGAGGTAGATAATAAAAGACTTAATGTGAATAAGGTGTCAACAGAAGGGACGGAATTGGTAGATGGGACGGTAGCTGCTAGAGTTGATGTGCTAGGTAAAGTCATTCCTAGACGGGCTGTTGAAGACAAATTAAGTAAATTAGTGAAAACAACATCTATCAGTGTAGATGGGAAATTAGTCCATGCGTTAGTGGATTCTGGTACGGAAATTACTGTTATCAAGAAAGACTTAGTTCCTGGAATATCGGTTGAAGGAGCTTCCACGATTTATTTGAAAGGTATTTTCGGTCCAGCGGTTAAATGTCCTTTAGTATACATTCCAATTGGTCTTGCTACCGGTGGCCAGGTTAATGTGGTGCACCAGCAAGTGTTATGTGCTTTGGCAGAAGTTTTGGTAGAAGACGTGTTGCTTCCACCAGGGGTTTTGGATATGTTGAGAGGAGCCCAGAGTGAAGAGAATTCACTGGCTCAAAGCTCTCAGGACCTGAGGGTTGACTCAGGAAATGTAGATGAAACCGAGGTTTCATCTGGTATTCTGCCAGAGAAAGCACAGGAGCACATTGAGGATTCTCAAAGGAATATTACTTCATGTCGGAATGAAGTGGGAACATTAGGTACTAAGGATGAGGAGGTGACCGCTGAGATGGATAAAGGAAGCATGGTGGCTGATAGTTTACGTTCCGAACAGGAGTGTTGTGCCGAGTTAGCATTGGTTTGGAAGCAGGCTAAGGAAGGCAAAGGAAACTACTATGAAGTAGATGGATATCTATTTCATAGGGATAAAATACTCGGGGAGAGTATTGGGCAGCTGGTAATTCCGAAGTGCAGAAGAACTGAGGTGTTGAAACTAGCGCATACTTCCGTGTTCAGTAGTCACACGGGTCCCAAGAAGACGCTTGAACGAATAAAGTATTCTTTCTTTTGGGAGGGCCTGAGGGCCGATGTGAAGAAATTTTGTGAGTCATGTAAAGAATGTCAGCTCACTCGATCGGTTAGGATTAAAGACCGATCATCCAGTACACCTGTGGCAAGGCCTGAATTGCCATTTGAGGTGGGGAATATGGATCTGATAGGTCCAATTGATCCGCCAAGCTTAAAGGGACATAAATATATTTTACGTCTGGTTGATCAGCACACTAGGTGGGGCCAGGCTGTGCCGTTGACTAGTCTCAGTGCGAAGGTAACCTGTGAAGCTTGGTTAAACATATTTTCGAGAACCGAGATTTATCTTTTGTCGAAAAGGGAAGGTTTTGTAGAAAAGAATAGCGCAGCATCGTGGGTCACGGTACTGGATTTGTGGAAGTGGTATTTCTGTCGTTCTCTCACGAAGGGGTATGCCACGAGCGTTATGCCGTTTGACATTTACATGACTAAAAAAGTGAGGTTTAAGATTGAATACACTTCTTATGGATGTAATTTAACGGCTCAGGTTTTAAGAATGTTAGAGCAGTTTGTTGTATCTCGAATAGTCGACATAGACATTCTGATGCAGATTTGGAAAAATCGTGTAAAACAAATTAACTTTATATTAGAATGGGTGAGATGGGTTGGGTCGGAAATCATACCGGCCAAAGGCAAATTAGAGCCGTGGGAAAGTTTTTACTGTGGACTTAATATGGATTTAGTGAACTCATTGAGCATTCATTCATGAGTTAATGAAATAAACATTGTCTAGATTAAGATAAAAACTGTAATGTATATATTTAGTGTTTTTTTTTTTTGTATAATGTGTTTTCCATGTATCTGTTTGCAATCCCATTACAGTTTAGATCTTTCTGGGAACATAGTCACTTATTTCAATTGGGTGAACTATTAATATTATTTCATGTGTTTGTATTAAGGAACTTTCACTAGAACAATCATCAAGACTTTTGACTGTTGCAATTATTGTGTGTTCTGTTTGTGGATTTTCTGTGTCACGGTTTGTGAATTTTCTGTTCCTGGTGTCTGATATGGTAAAATCAGCCACAAGGGGCAAATTTTACTCTTAGGTGGGGCGTGTAAGGAACCGCTGCCTGCACCTGGCAACAGGTCGAACGAGAGACGATATAGAGAAAAGGATCTGGCAACGACGGAGGGGGAAAAGGTCGGAACGGGAGAGAAGAGAAAGGGTGACGAAAAAAGCCGGGGTCGTGAAAAGTAGACACGGCTGAACGATGTATCGTAATCCTGTAACACCTCAATATATTCTTGATTTTAAGAAATGTCCCATAGAAGGTATGGAATAAACAGTGGGACCAAATCCTGTCTGCAATTATTTTCTTGTCACAATTCGAACACGGTCGGAAAAGAACTCACGAGTTTACAAGTATTGTGCTCATTTCATATCTATAGCTGAAAGCACAATTTTTGAATCAGTTGAATGTTCCCACTTTTGTATAGGGTGTTTTTTTAGAGGTATAGAACTTTAAATTGCAATAAAACAACGATGTATTATTCGATTGATATGAATTTTTTTTTATTCGAAAGATAATCTTGTGGCATTACATTTTAAATATGATTTCTGGCATATGACTGCCACTGCTGGCTCGGATGTAGTCCAATCTGGACGTCCAATTTTCGATGACTTTTTCCAACATTTGTGGCCGTATATCGGCAATAACACGGCGAATGTTGTCTTCCAACTGGTCAAGCGTTTGTGGCTTATCCGCATAGACCAATGACTTTACATAGCCCCACAGAAAATAGTCTAGCGGTGTTAAATCACAAGATCTTGGAAGCCAATTCACAGGTCCAAAACGTGAAATTAGGCGGTCACCAAACGTGTCTTTCAATAAATCGATTGTGGCACGAGCTGTGTGACATGTTGCGCCGTCTTGTTGGAACCATAGCTCCTGGACATCATGATTGTTCAATTCAGGAATGAAAAAGTTAGTAATCATGGCTCTATACCGATCACCATTGACTGTAACGTTGTGGCCTTCATCGTTTTTGAAGAAGGATGCCACCAGCCCATAAAGCGCACCAAACAGTCAGTTTTTCTGGATGTAACGGTGTTTCGACATATACTTGTGGATTAGCTTCACTCCAAATGCGGCAGTTTTGTTTGTTGACGTAGCCATTCAACCAGAAGTGCGCTTCATCGCAAAATTCGCTTATGAAAATCGGGAACAACGGCAATCTCGTTTTGGGCCCATTCGACGAATCTACGCCTTGCTTGATCATATTTAAAATGTAATGCCACAAGATTATCTTTCGAATAAAAAAAATTCATGTCAATCGAATAATACATCGTTGTTTTATTGCAATTTAAAGTTCTATACCTCTAAAAAAACACCCTTTACTATCTCTTTGAAGTGAGGTTGCTTTATGAAATTCTCATCACAGAATCACATTTCTCTCTTATTCATCTTTACGCGAGGAATTACTTACAAATATATCTTGACCGAAATGTTTCTGTCTTTTCCCACTGCTTGGGGAGCTGCTCTTTTCCCACCCCTGCAATAAAGACAAGAAAGTTAAATGGCGTTTATAAAAATGATTGCTTCCTTTAAGCCTAGCTTTTAACATCCCCCCTCAAACCCGTTTTTTTTAAGTCTTTCATTTATAAGTTTAAGCAACGAAGTAAACATAAACCAAAATACAACTTTTGTCGCTTTCCTTTCACTTTAAAGAAAGAAAATTAAATTTGAGAATCGCAGTTAGATCATTTGGGGGCACAAGAGAAGGATTAAAATACACAAAAGCCTGTTTGTGCGATATTCGACCACGGAAATTTAATTCTTGGCCTCTGTTCCAAAAAGCAAAAAAAAAAAAAAAAGCAACCATTAACTATTCTCCGTATCCGATGTTTCTCCGCGATGGATGCCCGTTTTTCCGGGAGAAAAATATGAATTCCTGGAATGGCAACAGAGACTAGAAGCAGACAAAAGACTCCTAGCGGGATATGTTTTTAATCTTTCCAAGATATGCGACTCATTTGCTTTTGTTCAATGGTTGGATGTCAACATCCACTGAAGCTGGAAATAATGCATACAGGATTTAAAAAATATTTGATTCTTAATCAAACATTAATACATTCTAGCATCGAAACAGTAGAGGAAAAACAGCATAAAAATCGTTATTTTCTACGTTGTGAAAAATCTATGGCTACAAATGTGGTAGAGATGAATGTAGAATTCTTTGACTTAAAAAAATTTGCATACAGGGGGAAAAAAAAGAGATTTCATTTTTAATAAGGAAAACAGAATATCTTGGAATAATATTTTCTTCTTTGATATAATAGTAGAAAAATAATAACATTTGAGAGGCAAATTAAAAACGAACTAAGCAAAGGAAAATAATCGAAATTAGAACAGTCTGGAAAATAAAAAAATCATTTAATGTTTTCATATAGTAAATTTAAGCAATTTACAAAAAGATTTACATAAAAAAATATTCTTTTTTTAAAAACACCGAACGTTAAATAAAAAAGAAATTATGGAATCATTTCAGCACAAATCGGTTCAGGATAAAATCGAAAGAAAAGTTCGTTAAAGTTAGCGTTTACCACTGTTGACAGAAAAGTTTTTTGAAAGTTACAAGGTAACGAAAGAGAAAACTTTTTCATAAAATTGCCCCCAATGCCAGCAGTAGACTTGTATTCGTAGATTCGATGTTATGAAACGAATACACTGAGTGGTCAAAAGACATATAAAATCCAAGAATTTTTGTGGCCATCTTTTTATTCGGACTTGCCCATGAAAAAACACACACATTTAACCATATTTAATGGACAACACCTTATAGCTTTTAATCCAAATCCATCGCTCGTTATCCTCCTCTGGTAAAGCTGTTTTTAGTAATTTCCTCCAATTCCAGCCAAGCAACTTTTTTCATTTGTAAAAGGTATCGAACTCGTGTGTCCCAGCGCCATCTGTCGAGGCTCCGTCGCCCTCTCTGTCCGTAAGAGTTGAAACAGGAGAGCATCAATGGCTTGCCATTGAAGAAGGAATAATTTATCAACACATTCAATTCCAAATTTAAGCTTCTCAATTTTCGAATGAAAAATTTCTCAGTTACACATAGTGTCCCAAAATTAAAATTCTTCACGTCTTCCTACATCTCATGCCCACAGTTTTAACGCTAGAGTAGGATCATCTTGATGAAAAACAGTCACAACTTTGCCTCCAATTCATATTAAAGTGCAATAAAAAAATACACAATTCTTGGTGCTTATTGCGTCATATAAAAAGTATGTTAGCCTAAGTGAGAATCATAGGGCGAGGGTACGTCCCTCATAGTGGATACTAAACTATTTTTTTTCCTCCGGGTCACATGCATAGGACAATTACTTCACTCGGGCTGCAATATGAGGATTAATAAGGGGGGTCAAGGACATTTAAAATGCGGGAAATGAGTAAAAATATTAAAACTCATAACTTTGGATTTTATTTTAAAACTATGTTAAAACTCAATTTAACTAAACTCATGGAAAATAGGTTTTATGCGTTTTTTACCAGTTATGGGGAGTTTTGATTTCCTCTCATCAATGACCTCAAACCCCTTGTTTGCATTTTACTGATAAAAACAAAGCTGCTATGTGTATTTTGATCTTTTCTTTTGACAAAGGCTCACTTATCTTTATTTTAGATATAAATTTCTCTACAGTGCAGAGTGGTAGAAAAGAATTCTTACGGAACAAGATTATTTGCTTAAAAATAGTTCAGACTTGCTTGTGCATTTTTGTTTCAAATTTATTCAAATACTTTTTGATTTTACTAAAAAAGTATTTGAACAGATAATTGAATTGATCAAAGAGTTCATTGGAAGCATTTAAGAAACACAAACAATTTCTACATAAATTTATATGTTTATCCTTAATAATTTCATATTATAATGTAACATATTTTATAAGATGCTTTTGTAGCCTCTGCACTTTGTGACATTACCACCGACAAAATATTTTGTTGTTGTTGGAATGATTTTTTTAAAGGAAGCACATTTATCTCGTCTTGAAAGAGGTCGTCGAGAAAAAGAGAGATTGAAAGATTGTGCTTAGTGTATATAATAACGAGCAAAATTATATTTTTTAAATATAACATTTTCACGATAAATCAAAAAGTGATTGGTCCATGTTTGTTTTTCTCAACGAAATAGTCAAGATCCCAATATATTCTTTAGAAATATATTCTTGACACAAAATATATTCTTTAAGACATTTATCGCTTGGAAGACATAAGGGATAGTTAAAAATTAGTTTCGCCCGTCAATAGGTTGCTATCTGATAATTCATAACAGCACGACATCGATAGCAAAATTGATCCATCTGATTGTTTGATTGATAATTTCTCGCTTGACTTTTACTGCATTGTTCTTAAATAATTGAATTTATTAGTGCAGGGCCCGCAGGTTGAGCACCGCTGGGGTAGTCGGGTACAAAATGACGAAATCTATTTCTCGTATAGGGGGTCCCCAAGTCTTTGATTTTTTTCCCGATTGATTATAATTCTAGGTATATAGTACGTAAAATTTAATTAAGTATTTGTTATTAATGATTCATTTTATTAATGAATGCTAATTATTTATTAAATAATTAGTTTTTTATTGTGTTTTGTTCCCGAAAATCGACAAAATCAAAAGGAGCATAATACAAGAACTTTCGACCTCGCCCCCTCCTTGAAAAATTCTTGTGTGCGCTACTGTTCGTATGAGCTTCTAGCGCGACATAAGATTAAATCAAAACCAAAAACTTTTCTTAATGGCTTACGTAACTCGCCTTCATTAGAGCTTAAAGAAAAAGGAAGGTTGGCCGTCAAAAAAGGCACTTCACGGCTAATGAAGCAACCTCCAGAACCAAAGCGAAGGACTTGACACTTCCCTCGCTACGGCAGGGAGGAAATGCTGCGCAGGCGCACAGGAGGCGATTGCAATGATTTCAATTGAGTGCTCAAAAAAGAATGTTTCCAAATTCTGATGTTTTACATCTGAAAATTCAAAAGTAACATACTGTGATGCCATGTATCTTCAGACACACAAATGGCAGAAACTTATTTGTACTCCTTAGAAATAATACGCAAAAAGCATTGTAAATTAAAGAGATGAAGCTGGTGATTTCCCAGACCTTTACAAAGGGAACACTGACATCGCGCCAGTTAAAACAATGCGTACAGTATCCACAAAAAGGGAAGAAAGAGGCGCGCATGAGCAGTTTTCCCTTTGCCAATGAATCGAAGACAAATTCCGAAACGCGCATCGAATGCCAAAAGGACATATCCGTTCTGGTTTCGGACTCACGGGTGATTACTCTTGAATGGCTGTTCGCAGAAGCATGCGGGAGGGTGCGCGCGGAATATTAACGAACCACCAGCCGCCGTCATTCGTATTCAGACGCAGCCCAAAGGACCATCCATAACAATGAAGAAGTCGGTTCTGTCTCGAGAACGGACTTCTCGCGGGAGAACTCATTGGACCAAGACAAAATAACATCCTCCAAATTTATATAGACATACATTTAAAATTTGTTTCTACCATCTGATAGATTAAGTCCCATCGAGCTTCTGGCGATGAAAAGAATCACGGTCCACAACTAAATGACATGAACTGTTTCTTCTAATGACAAATCGGTTCATCGCGGCAAGGGTCTGGATTACGTTTGTTGTTAGCCGCAGTTTTGAGTACAATGCAAGAATGTTGGCTCCACTGCTTCTAATTTTGAGGGAGGTCTATCAACTCTCTACCTCTTCCACTCGCCTCTCGAGAGGACTTCACGCAGGCACTATAAGTTTACAAACAACCATACGTCATCCGGCATTAAAACCCAGGCCCTATTACACAGCGTCACTAACCACCAAGTCGCTTGGGTGGTAGATGACAACACATGAATAGGAACTTGCCTTTCTCTTTCAGTTCCCGCAAAACATTTATTTCTGAACAACACTAGCAGTCCATTGTTCTGTCTGCCTTGCTCTTTATTTCCAAATCCGGATTATCTGTGAACTGTACTCTTAAGCCGCCTAAACGGTGCAGTGGTTAGTGACGCTGGCTGCTGTGCCATAGAGCCTGGGTTCGAATCTTGGAGAAGGCATGGGTGTTTGAAGATGTATAGTGCATGCGCGAGATTCGGGCATTCTAAATATTGGGCAACATGTAGAATACACGACAAATTATAATGCATCTTTGTGTTTGCAGTGAATGTGTATCATTGGACAATGGCGTACACAAAGGTGGGGTTCGGAAGTTCAAATCCCACCCATAGACCAACAAATTTTCAATTTTTATCACAAAGATTACTTGTTGGTGCTTTCGTTTAGGTGGGGCTATGTTTTTTTAAGAAACATCCATCGAAGTGTGCGCCAATGTCATCTAATCGACGCCGGAAGTACGCGCAGCGACGTCTTAAAGCACGGCTCAACTGGGCCTCGACTCAGCTTTAATACGATCGTGATTTCAACGGCCAAATGTTTTTTCCAGTTGTATTGTCCAAAAAACTGGGAATTTCGGTCAATATATCAGCTGGCTACATGTGATGACCGTCGGTGGCCGCGAGTGGTCGTGGCTAGCCTTGTCACGAGCCCAGTACCACTAAAGGCTCGCCGTTAAATCTGTCGAGAGCTCAAATGGTGGTGTGGTGTGGTAGTTAGGTATCGTCCAAGTCATGGTTCAAAATGACGTCTCCAAAAGTCCTCGTGTAGCTGAAGAGTGCGACGTTAATATTAACTCACTCACTGTGATGACCGTTGTCTTAGGCCATCATTACTCCGGCTGCAGTCGGTTTCTGCGATTGTAAGTCATACACATTTCGGGTTGATGTCTACTTTTAAGGCTCATAGATGGCGCTTACTTTTGCGTAGGGCCTTGAGAACCCGCTACTCCTCAATTTAATTAAGGAGTGTACCACGACTCCATTTGCTTTTGTCCTAAGCAAAAAATACATAGAGCCTTTCATTCAAAGTTACGGGGTTTAAATTCCGACTATTTTTTAACACCCTTTTACAAGCTTCCCTTGTATGTAAAGGAATCTTTGAACTCAACTTTTACCCACTTTAAAAGGTCAGAGGAATTTGAAATTTCGCTCATTTGTCCAGGACCGATGACAATGCAACAATTTTGTTCCATCGTCCTGATCAGGATCATCGGGATTAACGATTTCCCATCCCGCATCTGGCGACTCATTTCAGATCCCATTTCCAGATTTGGCGAGTAAAAGAAGTTACAACTTAGTTCAATCAACTATAAAAAGGTGCTTTTTTAAACTGAAATAAATTTTCCTTAGACAGCAAGTAAGAAACACTTTTATTTAAATTTGCCGTCCTGCGGCAAATTATAATGGGAAATCTATATGATCACACAATTATATAGCCGAAAAATGGAACAATTAGAATATGACCGAAAAACAACTTTACTTGAATGTATAACAGCCTAATACTGAAAAGGGTTTTCATTGTAACAAAATGTAAGCTCCTCTGTTTCGTAGAAGAAACTCACTTTCGGAAACCCAGCCCACGGTTCCAAAAATTTGGGGGGGCAGTATTTGAGAGAGTCGTTCATTTTAAATCGTTTCCCACCAGCAATGAGCCATTTGATTATTTGGCAGTCATTCATCGAGTTTTTAACCAGAGAAAGGAAGTCTCATCAAAAACAAATTCAACGCGAGGGGCGAACGAGAAAACTTTTAACAGCATCGTTTGTAAATATGAGCGCATTGTGTGTTCGAGCGCCATGACCTATCGCATTTCCCGGTTCGTGCCAAGGAACATTTCGTGTTTTACATCCAACTCTACAGAGAGCATTTCGAATTGTTAAAATACCTTGGAACAGCGTTTTCTCTTTGTTTATTTAAACCGCGAACGAATGTTTTGTCTCGGCTACTAATCCTTTCGAAATCGTCTGCGAACGCGCAAAATGGCAGAGTAAACAAAGATTTTCTATCAGACAAAAAGGCAATCCAAATGGATCATGCATTTCAAGATGATTCCAAACAGAAATTGAATAGGTACGAGCGGCGAACACAAAATCGTATGTCTAAATATTATTTCGCTCCCAGACGACCGAAATTTAACTTACAACATGCACATTCGCCCACACAAATAAATTTGCTATTTAAACAATAGAATAAGTTGTAATAAATTAGGACACAGATCTTTCATACAAAGCGCTTTTCAAATATTTTTAAGTTACATTTTAGTGTTTTTCTCTTTCATTTGTAATTGAATGTCTTTTTTTAATATCTTTTATAGTAAAGATGAGATTCTGGAAAAGCGTATAAATGAATAATTTTTCTGATATTGAGTGAACATACATATAAAAGTGTTTTAAGAGTATTACTATAAGAATGATTTTTTGGCAAAAAAATTAAGATAGAATTACATATATTCTAAACATTCCCTTTTCATGAAGGGAAAAAAAATGAAGATTGTATAATAATATTATTTTGCCTCTATATATCTAGGACTTCTGTACCGAAAAATGATTTTTGTAAAATTCCCATTGTTCTCAAATTCATTGAAATAATCACGGGTGAAATCTCTCTCCTTTGAATGAATCAATCCACTTCAAAAACCCAAGTTCAAGCTTTGCACAGAAGCAAAATATTATCATAGAAGTATTTTTCATAAAAGGAAAATGTTTTTATCCCTTTCTCATTTTTTGCCAAAAAATTGCATTTCAATAAGTGTTCTCTGTGTGTAATAATATTTTAAAACAATTTTCTGTGTCTATTGTAATAAAAAAATCATCCATTGATGCGGTTCCTAAATCACCTCAGAAAATTCAACAGTCCTCCTCTCAATACAGAACTTTTGGGAATAACAGAATTTTCCTTTCGGGAAAATAGAGATTTGAATCGTAGATGGAGGAAATACGAACAATTGTTCAACAAACCGCGATTCCCCTTTTCATGTACATCTCAGAGGAGTGCATGTAGCAGGGATGGAGAACCAGTGGCACCCGTGCCATTGATGGCACACGGTACAATATTTTGTGCACACTACCGATCCAAACGGTTTGTATTTTAATTCAAAATAACCAAGTTCAATATGAAGTATTGCGAACAAACGTGAATGATGGGTCGCAGTTTTCAGCGAGATTTTTTCAGTTCAAAGAATTATCGGAAACGCTCACGTTTTTTTATGTACCCCCTGACGTGATTTCATTTAATAAACTGAATTTTCCCCAATTCGATTGGTTGTAAATTGAAAAATTTTAAATGCAACTTATTGATTTCCAGTCTAATTCAATATGGATTCCAAAGTTTGTTGAAAAAAGGATAAAGTTGAAATGGATTGAAACAGAAATATTAAAAAGCAAGCAAGGATGAAACTTTGGAAAAACATGGAATTCGATTCCAGATACATTTAGCTGTTTGAAGAAACTGGTTCTATTTTAACCATATTTTCAACTGCCTATGCCTGTGCGAATCCTTATTTTCAGGGATGAAGAACATTTAAGACTCAGAAACCGTTTGGCAGATGACTCCAACTCAGTTTGTATTCTGCTAAAAGTAGCATCTTACAATCCTATACTAGTCATCTAGTTTGCCACAACACACCAACGAAGTTGGATTTAAAATTTTTCAATTTACAACCAATCGAATTGGGGAAAATTCAGTTTATTAAATGAAATCACATCTATCTCTCAACTTTTAGGATAAAAATGAGCAAGATAAGATTATTTCACTTTTTACAGATCATCCATATATAAAGTATTTTAATCAATACACTCAACATTGATATTTAATTATAAATTATTTAGAAAAAATATAAAGATACAGTTTATATAAAAAAAAATTTTCTTGTACCCATAAAAAATAGCACTTCTTTGGGGCTCTACTCGCCCGATGTATTACAGAGTGAACTAAAAGCAGAACCTATTTCAGACGGAAAAATATCTGTTTTTTTAAAAACATTTTCCGATTAACAATTAAAACAATATATATATACACAAACAGTCGGACCTCTATGTAACAAAGTCGCTAAACCCTGAAAGAAAGTTCGTTATAAGGAAAATTCGTTATACAGAGGTTCATCTTTTAAACCACATAAAACAAATTTTGAAAATCCATAGACATTATATATTAAAAAAAAGTAATAATTCACATCAGTTTTTAAATTAATATATGTTTATTTTATATATCTTACCCATCAAAAAAGAAAGAAAAACTTGAAGGAAAACAAGAAAAAAGAATGTTCACTGTATTTTCAATATTAAGAAAATGATTTTATACTAAAGTTAATGAATTTTAATGACATTTTATAATCTAAAGCATACAAGAGTAATGTTAAACATGCATTATTTTATACTTAGAACAGGAGGGGGCACAGGACAACTCCACAGAGGGTGAAAGAGAATATTTCTAGTGAACTGGGGTTAAAGGTTGCATTTCTTGGGATGAAACGTCCAGAACTCTCGGCGAGTTAGGATCTAACAAAACCAATTCAAGATTTATGACCCCCATAAAATGTGTCAAATTCAGAATAATTTACAATTTTTTCAGAAATACTTTAAAAAAAGGGAGAACAAAAATTGAATCACAAGAGAAAAAGTTCGTTCTATAGAAAATGCACTTCGCTATAGAGAGGTTATTTTACGAAGAAAATCGCGAAATGTTCTTGGTTCCAGGAAAAAGTTCACTATATAGAAAAATTCGCACTATAGAGGTTCGTTATATGGAGGCTCTCGACTGTATATATATTTTTTAATTTTCAAAATATCCTATATGTACGTAATTCTTCACTTAAACATGCAAGTGCAAGCTCATTTAGCATTGTGCAGGTAGCCTAGAAATTAGGGTCACAAACTCCGGCCGGCTGGTCGCGGGTTCAAACCCAGATGCTACTGAAGATCCGCTGATGGACTCGTCGGCGTTTAGAAAGAGTGGCGCCAGTTCAGGTGTCGATCACGTCACTTGACCAATGTCCGTCGCCCATTGTCCTCCTGTTGCTTTATAGAACGAAGTGAACGTAACTCTCCCTCAGGAGGCGAAGTATGGAAGGTGTTTTGCATCAGGAAAAAATGGTTCAACTCGGATAGAAACAAGCAGCAAAAAAATATTCAGCCGTTTAAATCAGGAAGATGTCGGAACGCTTTTCAATCTGAAATTGTTTTCTCGGTCTTGGGCCCTATTTTTTTCAATTCCTACTATCAGCTCACACTCTCTGTATATTTATTTATTTATCTTGATGGAATTTTCAATCGTTAATAAAATACATTTTAAAGCTCTCATTTGAGATGAAATTTTTTTAATTATAATTAATCAAAACTAATTATTTAAAGAATTACAAATACAGCCACGTTAGCGACAATTTTGGCGACTTGTGTCAAACTTGAAAAGGTTTTTTTCTCACGTTTTAAAGCATTCGGTTGAACTGAAATTTTTTCGACACGATTGTTTAGGATGACAATACGATACTTTAATGATAATGAATAAAAATGAATGACCACTTAATGTTGTGATTCTGTTCTATGTTTATATTAATTGTAACTATTTAACAAAAAGTAGCTAAAATAAAATTTTTCATTGTTGATGTGAGTAGAAATTGACTTAAATAAACTTTTTTTTATATTATTTGTTTTATGTTAAGCGACGACCCCCTGGAAAAGGAACACGTTTTCGAAACGAAAAGGCTCTATTCCTTTCTTCCAAAGAAGTCTGTAAATAACCAGAGGCAAACAAATTAAGAAAGAGTCGGCACCACTGACGTCACGGCTCAGGACGCACGAACAGGGCAGAACAAATACAGACGACGCAACACGTAGAATTCAAAAATAACGCTCGTTTAAATTCTTAAACGGCATATTTTTTTTCCTATTCAATTTCATTTTGTTTTTTATAACGTGTCTCGCTTCAACACGCCGAAGCGTGGTGGTTTCAGTTGACGAGTGTCAGCAGAAAAATTGGAGATCAATTTCCACAAGCGGGGATCCTATTGCATTATAATGAGGAAAGCGTTTTCAAAACCTCCAGATGCCGCGGGGTGAAAAAAAAGGTAACTCATATGTTCAATCGAAATGATCGCCAATAACTGCTCCCACAATTAGCAATGGGTGAAGAGATTTTTCACGTTTATGTAGGGAGCAGTTTTTAAAGATTCGTGAAACATCCATTGATCCACGAGAAAACTATATGTATGATATAGGTCAGAGGTCCGTGGAACTCTGGGGTTCCCTGAAACTTTGACACAAGTTCCGCAAGTGATCCTTGTTTGATAAATCAAATCGCCAACATTTTACTAAAATTTTAATTTTTACGAGACCGAATTCTTAACGAGTGAATGAATATTTACGTCGAACTGTTCAGCTACTCGAGGGCTTTTGGCGACGAACCTCGTTATTTTGAACTATAGTTAAATGACGTGGACGACACCTGAGCTGGCACCACCTTCTCCTAACTTCCACACCACACCAACGGGAGGACGTTTGAGTCTCAACATATTTAACGTGCATCAGTCCCCTACACAGTGGGTCTTTAGCGGTACTAGGCTCGAACTCATGAAACGCTGGCCACGTGTCCGTTACTTTGACCACTAGGCTACCGCGACCACGATACACGATCAAACATTACAAACTAATCTTGGGCCTACTTCTTTGGCAAAGTATCCCAAGTACAATTTGCATTCCAAATATCATGTTCCTACTTTGGAGAGAACACTGTTTAGAGAATATTTTCGCACTGTTTTTCGGTAATACATATTTATGGAAGAATACATATTCGATTACAATTCCTTCACTTTTTAAAAAATATTTTGTCTCACAGGCCAAGGTATGAACTTTTGACTTGCACTCATAACTGCAAGAATGGAATAAAACCGGCGCAGAATGGTCGAAAAGATACAGGGATCACGCAATCTGTCACACTCAAGCTTTTATCATGAAAAAAAATTTCTTTTCTGTCGATCTATTACAAAAATGTCCATGAGGAAAAAAAAAATTATAAAATTCTCAACATTCATCAATAACAAAACAAGCATGAGAGGAGAAAATGGGCAAGAATCAACTGTTCTGAAACATTTGAGAAAAGAGTACAACGCGTATTGTGCATTTATTTTAAAAGAATCATAAAAATCTCTCTCGGCCTTTCATGAAAGTCACGCACCTACAGGTTAAAAGTGGCAATCGCACGGCCACATGGAACGTGATGGATATATTTCAGGGGGGTTGGAATCCTTTTCTACTAGTTAAGGAACCGCCAAAGGAAGAAGGGATAATTTGTCATAAATATTTATGGCGACAAATCCCGAATGACACGAAATTGACAAGTGCAAACTCCTTTGGGCGTTCACTTGATAGGCCAAGAAGGTCACCCTTTACAAGAGAATTCTTTTTTCCCCACCAAAATGACATCCCGAATGATAATTTTTGGCAACACACCTCACATCGGTGACGAAGCTTTTAAGACTCATTCATAGAAATAATAAAAAAAAACTTATGCGCGTCATGCAAAATGTCGGATTTTTTTTAAAATAATCTTTCCAGAAATTATTTAGTCATCTGCTGTTAAAGTCATGTGATTTTTAAACTGGCTCTTCCTTTTTTTATTGATTACTAAATTTTTATACAAAACAATTATATATTTTTGCTCAAATAAAATTGGCATGGATGAGAAAATTTTACATTAAAATATACATGTTGCCGCTAAAGAGCAAAAATCTGTTGCGTCACTAAATCTGGACATTAATAGGGGTTGATCCGTTAAAGTGTGGAAAACAGTTTCATTTTCCAAATCACACATTGCTTACCAAGCACTCGTTCATGTGAAAATAAGATATTGGGTGGAACAATAGCTTCTATAGGTTTAAATTCAATGTGTTGGTTATTTATTTTTTGATACCACGTTCAGAAAACAATCAACACATTCATAGATAGAATCAATCGATTCAAAAACTAGAATACAAAGAATCCAACGTATTATTACAATTAAGGAAATAAATTTGCGAACCACTGATATATACTGTGTAATTTTACAACTTTTAACATTTAATTTGTTTACAAGATACTGGTCGTCATAATTAAATTGATTATGAATTGTGTGTGTGTGTGTGATTCAAGAAGTCTTTTATGGAAACTATTAACTGTCGCTCTCTCTCTAAACGTTTAGGATAAATTATGTTGAGTCAACGTTCAATCAAATTCTTAACAGACAAGAAATGATAGAAACAAACTGTTCAACTTTAACGATACGAAAACGGCTAATGTGAAGATCATTTAGTTAAAATGCGGAAAACTCTTGATTCCGAACTTTAACGGAGCAAATCAATTAATCCTCAGATTACCTTGATCGTCTCCATATTAACGTCTTTCCAGCTAAAACGGTAACATGTATATATTCCGATCCGAAGAAACAGCCAATTTCCATTTTAGCAAATAAATGTGTATAAAAATTTAGAAAGCACAATTCTAAACCTGAATCTGAAATTTTCTTTTAATTTAGAAGTTGCAACATTGGAATAGAAGCTCATTTGAAAGGGGGGAGGTACGTCTATAAAGAAGTATTCTACACGAATACGACTCATGCAGTGGCGCACACAGGAACTTTTCAAGGGGGTGGGGTCCGGGGTCGAAAATTCACCATTCTTGTATCATGCTCCTTTTGATTTTGTCGATTTTCGGGAACAAAACACAGTAAAAAACTAGTTTTTGAATAAATAAGTAGCATTCATTAGTAAAATTAATCATTAATAGCAAGTAATTAATTAAATTTTACGTACTATATGCTTATAATTATAATCAATCGGAAAAAAAATCAAGGGCTTTGGGGGTGTCCGGACCCTTAGAACCCCCTCCCTTGTGTGCGCCACTGGACTCATGGAATACTAAGTTGATTCACATTGTTAAAAGGAGTATTCGCACCTGTAAAAGAAAACATGGATTTTAATTTTAATCGAATTTTTTCTTCTTTTTCTGTAAAACAAGACTCGAGCGAAGAAAAAATTAATATTAATAAATTACAATTTTCACGAAATTTTATCATCATGAACTTGACCATAAAATTGAAAAAATATTTTCGTAAAAGAAATCTAAAAGAAAAATTCGTAATGTTATCTTGTTAAAAGATTATATTTATTTACATATATATAGTATAAATCTTTCACAGCATTTAAGAAACATTCTTAGAAAAGTATTATTTAACTTACTAGTAAAAATTGTAAGAAATAAAATATTTCTTTTTGTTTTTTTAAATAGGATTATTGGAGGATTATATGCTTACTGTTTTTAAATTATAAGAAATAAAAAAAAACAGCAAACAATTATTATTTTGAGAAGCTTGATTTCTACATTCAACCACGGAATTTTTTTTTAGAGAAAGAGGAATTTGAATCCCCACTGACCTACACTGAAGATGATTCGCATTAAAAACCGAGAGCAAAAAATAAACACAGAAAACCCTTCTCTTTTAATTATTCTTTCTCGATTCCATGCGTGAGAAAATCGTTCGCTTCGTTGCCATTCACACCATCCGAAATTATAAATGTGGTGTATTTAAAGAAAGCCCAGTTTAAAAAAAGGGGGAAAGATGTATATGAAGGAAGATCTTAAGTAAAAGAAATCCCTCCATGACCTTTGGCAGGCGGCATCTGTTAATTGGCCGGGGAGAGAGGGAGGAACACGACGCCGTCGAGTCGGCAGACGAATCGCATGCTTCTCACGTACGGAAACCCTTATTTCGGTTGGGATGAGATCCAGGACTGGCTGCGGGGACGAGCGCTTCTCTCATTCTAAGATCACTTCGGGAGGAGGTTATCAAATGTACAGACTAGGAGTGAGGAATCAACACCCTTTGAGAGTAAAAATCAGCGGAAGAAGTCATTATCTTTATGATAAAGCACATTGCCAAACATGGTACATCGTGCCAAGTAAGTAGTCTGTTCGGATGTGTCCACTGAAGCTCCCATTCTGATGGATTAGTAGGTTGACCGACAGATACAAAGAATTCCGCTTAAATGCAATCAATACACTATTGGTCTACACAGAACCTCTAAGGTGGTTTTAGGGAACCCCATCTCCAATATATGGCAATATAATACTTATAGCAGATCAGCATGTTTTAGATACTTTATGTAAAAATATTGAATGGATTGGAAAATATTCAATTTGTTATTAAAAATTGTTTAATATAATATTAATATTGATTTTGTATTTATTCGTAAACATATTTAATGTGCAGCATTCAATCCATTTCTGTATAATGTTAAAAAGACTTTCCACGGAAATATGTTGTAACGATGAGCATTAAGACTTTTATAGCTTTTGCAGAAATTTGAGAATGTTCCGCTTAAATTTTTAACCCAAAATCAAGGTATTCTCTTTCGTTTTTGCATTTCAACATAGAATCTGTTGAATAGTTCCATCAGTTGTTTCATCGTGATCAATCCTGATTTTGAATGGAATTGGATTTTTAATACAGTCATGGGATTCTCCTGGATGAGAAAAATAATTCCTGAAAGTGTTCCTTTAATTGTAAAATACGCTCTTCGATATTTCAATTTTTAACAAAAATTAAAATTTTGGCGTTTTGATGAAGCAAATGCGGAACCGTCGTCAAAGTTCCAGAGAATCCAGGTTGAAGACCTCAAACTTAATTCGATGTATTTTAGATTTCATTTTAAGTTATGTGTGTAGGTATAAATGTAGTGTTACGTCGAATTAAAATGGAGATACAGGCTTCCCCAATACTTATAAGAAATATTTTTTGACCGACCAAGACGGCACCCACCGCTTGTTTTCCGATTCTCGACAACGTTCTATAAATAAGGAGAAAAGAAAAAATAAAGATAATTTTCATTTGTCTAATTTATTATTAGATTTGATACAATTTTTTGATTTAGCAAAAATTTTGATTGATTTTTTGAGACAGGAACATGCCAAAAACTTGGTGTAAAACCTGTAAAATAGCAGGAACTAAAAACAATTACAAGAATGTTTTGGGTGTGTGTAAAATAACTCTATGAATGAGTACAAATGAAATGAAAAGCACGTGGAAAAAAAAAAACTTCCTCGACCAAGTCTATTAAAGCAGAAGTAATCGATTGAGGTCCATTCACCAGATGGTTCGAGATCCAAATGGATGGATCCAGGATTCATTAAAAATGAAATTTGCGAGGGGGGAGAGGACACACACATAATAATATAAGTTTATCATTTATAAATTAAATTCATTTTTTGAATTACAGTCAAAACTCCGGTTTAACGCATTCATTTGATCCCAGTTATTCGTTATACGGGTGGAAATTTTAAAATAGTGACTAACGTATGTTTCTGACTCGAAGTATAATTCTCTTTCAAGTGAATGCAGAGAAGAAAATACTGCCGTCCTTTTTCATCCCTGCTGCATGAAGTATGTTTTTCATAGTTACCGAATAATGTAACAGTTATGATAAGCGTTTCATTATTAATATCTGCATCGAAATTGCTATTCATGGGCTCCGACAAATCAACAATTTCCTGAACTTCAGTTGCATCGATAGGCATCAAATGCAACAGAAACGTTAAAATATGAAAATATCCTTTGCATTTTGGCACGAGATGAGATAAGAAAAGAGGTTCCTGTCCTATTCAAAACTAACACGATAGGTTACACTCATGACTCCTCTGCACCTGTAATGTCTAATAATGGTCTGTTCTCTTTCTCATCGAAAGTTGCAAGAAAAATCCTTTTTCTGTCCCGGACAAAAAAATTTAATTTTTTCTAATAAAAGCTAATAAAAAGAATTTTTCAACTGTTGAGATAATTCGTTGAATCGTGGTTTTTTATTCGTTAAATAGGTGCTTTTGCCTACATTTTAATCGAGGAAAAGAGAAAAATTCGGTAAATCACGAAATTCGTTAACTAGGGGTTCGTTAAATCGGAGTCCGACTGCATATATATCTGTGAAGGTTCCTTTTGATGATGACTTAATTTTATTTGGAAAAATTATTTCACGTTCATCAATTATCCGTGATGAAAAGAAAAAAAAATCAAAACCTATAAAAAACACGAATGGCTTTATACCAAATGCAGTCCAATTCGAGTCAAATAAATGAAGTATTGTAATTAGAAAATTAAAAATACATATAAACTTTAAAGAAAAGTTTCACAAATAAAATTTAGTAATTAATCATGGATGAACATTTAGTCCTTAAAAGAATAATACAAAGTTAAAATAAAATTGAGAATTTCTTTTTTTTTTTAAATGCTCGGTACAAATTGTTGACTTTTATTAATATATCCCCCTTTCTCTCTCTCTCTCTGTCCCACGTTCTTTTTAAATTAAAAGTTTCTTTCTCGCCCATTGCATTTGAATCATTTCTCTTGGCGACGCATCCATCCCTCTTCATACCGCGCAGTTCCATTCATTAGACGCCACACCTCATCAATATCTAATCGCAGTCATTTAAATTCAATAAAAAAAATTAGTTCACTCTGACGCCACGTAATTAAAAATAAATGACGGATGGAACTTTTCTCATTACAGTCGCTGAAGGGCACCATTGTATTGGGATACTTTTATGCACCTTAGCTTTAATTTTTACAAAATAGATTCATGTTTGTAAAAAGTATTAAGATGAAATAAAAATTTCGAAACTAAAAATTAAAGGAATCTTTTTCAAAAGGTGTTGTAGTTTCTTCAAAATATATCCTATCAGTGGAGATAGCTTTCAAAAATGAAAAAACGTTTATGTTCCTATAAAAAGTTAGCTTTGGTAAAAAAAAATCCTTTTCACTTCATTTACTAATAAGTAGCAAGAAAAAGAAACAAAATTTAAGAGTCGGCCATTTTGAACGGTCAATATCCTTTGGTGAGTGATATAACACAAATTCCCCTTATTTTCCCGATAAAATAAATATCTTGCCAATGTCTATTTTAAAATTGAATATGTTTTGTATTAACGCGCGTTGATGATTCAGAATACAAAAACATGAAATATATTTTGTAATCCTTCGAATGCATTTCGTTTCATTCCACACAATGCGGTAGTCGAAAAGATAGTAAGAAATTTAACAACATATGGCAAATTCAAAATAAACGATGGAAGGAACCGCTTCAGCCCGATGTAATGTACGGGCATTATGCCCTCAGCGAACTACTTTCACAAGCAAATCCTGTTTATCCCATATCTCCAATACTAGAAAAAATTTTAACGAATACAGTTACTAACCCTTAAATTTCATATATGACAAAAAGCAAATTATAAATAAAAATAAAATAGCAAATAAAGAAAGAGCATAACAACAAACAGCATAAAAATTAACAAAAAGCACAAAATAACTAATTCCACATTTACTAACACAAGCGAAAACCTCTATTATAATTTTAAAAATAAATTATAAATTACACAATTCAGTACTATAAAGTGGTCGCGGTAACCTAACAGTTATGGCCGGCGTGTTGCGGGTTTGAGTCCTGGCGCCACTGAACACACGAAGTGTAGAAGGGCCGATGCACGTTAAACCTAACGAGGCTCAAAGTCCACTCGTTAGAGTAGTGTAGAGGAGTGAGGTAGTCCAGTGGTCAAGGTATCGGATCATGGCAAGCATGTCATGAGTTCGAGCCCAGCACCACTTAAGACCCGCCGTGTAGGGGATCGATGAACGTTAAATCTGTCGAGCGTCCTCCCGATGGTGTGGTAGTTAGGAGAGGGGGCTCAGGCGTCGTCACTTCACCATGGTACCAAATGACCGTCGCCAAAAGTTTTGGTGTAGCTGAACAGTGCGACGCTCACTCACTAGCGTGGATGCCTTGTCCCTCAACCGAGAGTCCAAAGGAGGAGGTTCGTGTTGCTTTCGAGTGCGAAGTGAGCTTTCACCAGTCAGTCATGTGAGATAATCTAAAGAATAAAAATACATTTGCAACACATAAACAAACATATCTTTGCTGTCATAACTTTTTAAATTATATAACACATACGTTTATTTTTATTACTCGTATAACAATTTAAAAAGAGTTTGGATGCACATTCCCAAACAGTCCCCTTCCTTTTTCCAAAAAAAAGTTCCTTTTTTCCGAAGTGATTCACTTGAGACTCTTCGCTAAACGT
Source organism: Trichonephila clavipes (assembly GCA_019973935.1). Classification (NCBI taxonomy): domain Eukaryota; kingdom Metazoa; phylum Arthropoda; class Arachnida; order Araneae; family Nephilidae; genus Trichonephila; species Trichonephila clavipes. Next base: position 35,457 of record BMAU01013654.1, read on the forward strand.
AAAGGAGTTGAAATCGAGCTGGAACACATTTTTAGACACAAACATTGTCATATAAAATAATTTCTGTTTATATAATAGTGTATATTTTAAAATCTACCCTAAATAAATACTTTTCCCTTTAACAAGTACAGTAAGAACTCTATATGCATTACAGTATGTACGCATAGAACAGATTTTAAACCAGAACGAATGAGAATCCAATCCAATAGAAATGAGTAGCATTATAAAATATGTTGCCTTCTATAAGTTAGCGAATCGCATACAGACAGCGAAGTCAGATTGATTGATTCATTGATTGAATATTAACGTCGCACTGTTCAGCTACACGAGGGCTTTTGGCGACGGACCACGTAATTTTGAACCATGGTCAAGTGACGTGGACGACACCTGAGCTGGCACCCCCCTCTCCTAACTACCACACCACACCAACGGGAGGACGTTTCAGCTCTCGACAGATTTAACGTGCATCGCTGCCCTACACGACGGGTCTTTAGTGGTACAGGGTTCGAACCCGTGACAAAGCAAGCCACGGTCCGATACCTATACCACTCGGCTACCGCGGCCGACAGCGAAGTCAGAACATAACATTAATTTGGGAGCACTTTTAAACTTAAAACAAATATAATATAAAAAAAATAAATTTTAAGTCAATTCCTACTTAGATCAACAAAAGTTTTTTTTTTATTTTAGCTACTCTTTATTAAAAAGTTACCTTTATATACCTTTGTACATACATAGGACAGAATCACAACATTAAGTGGTAATGAATTTTTATTCATTATCATTTAAGTATCGTATTCTCGTCCAAAACAATCGTGTCTGTAAAATTTCAGTTCAACTGAATGATTTAAAAGGTGCGAAAAAAAAACCTTTTCAAGTTTTGACACACAAGTCGCCATAAATGATGTCAACGTGGCTGTATTCGTAATTCTTTAAATAATTAGTTTCAATCCATTAATATTTATTAATTATAATTAATTTACTGTAGTGTCATTCAAAATAGTCATGTACATAATATTTCAGGTCAATGGAGCGCTTTAAAATGTATTTTATTAACGATTGAAAATTCCACCAAGATAAATAAATAGAGAGCGTGAGCTGATAGTAGGAATTGAAAAAACATAAGTGAAACAAGACCTTCTCAGCATGTTCACGTCGCCCTCGAAAGCAACGGATTTCGTTCTTTTGAAACCCGATCAAGTGATCTCAGCCAAGAGTCCGTGACCATAACCACTAGGCTACTGCGGCCACAATTTTTTTTTAAGAAATATCCTCTATTTATAAGTGTAACACTTGCGTTTCCCACGCTCTCTTTGTGATTTGTTGAGCACGCTGCACTGCTTGACGATCACGGCTCGGGAATGGAAATGAAATTCCAGTTTGAATTCTACGAAAAGAGTTTGATTAATTCAGTTCTGCTTAGCGACTTGTGATCGCCACTAAAAAACATTTACATGCAACCATTTTATGTTTCGAAAATAAGCCTATTATTTAACACAACCCTTCACAGTCCATGCGGGACAACAACCCCAAACAACATCTCTAACACAATCCTTCCCTTCTCCTCAACCAAGTTAACAGTTGTAAACGCTGGCGAACACGCGTATCTCATTGCAACTCCCGGAAAGGAAAAAAGGGCGCGGGCGTGAATTGCCATCGAGACTCGACACCACGATGACTGGGTTTCACGATCACACGGTAGGGGGTCGCCCCTTTCTCCTTTGTGGGCGGGCCGTCCCGAGGCATGCATTAATCGATTGAACAGCACCAAAGAACCTTTCCCGATGACTATTGGATGGATGAAAATGAGTTACTTTTGCATATGTGTTATTTAGGACTACATCTTCAATGAAGGATTCCATTTCTATGAAAATTGCTATTTTAATTATTCATTTGAGTGTTTTCAGATATCTACGAAATATTTTCAGTTGTAGGGGAAAAAAAAGATCTGGACAGAAACCTTTATGGTTATTGCCCTCCAATCAATGCACCCCTCTAGGTTTCAGAAGGGGTCGGAAACTTGTTTTGGGTCGCGGAAACGCACAATGAGGGCAGAAAATATCAGAGACGATTGAATTCATTACATAAATATAAGTTAAATAAAATAGCACACTTAGATTCAATTCATTGATTGAGCTCATTTCATATAGCAGCAAGAACATTTAATTTTTGAATTGCTTTAACCCTTTATCTACCGCATTAGGATTTACTGCAGTTTTTTTCACGCAACATTATTATTATTTTGAATCACTACATTGAAAATTAAGGGATATACACAAAGAAAATTTTCAACTTTGGGAAATTTAATCCGTTAGAGATAATTGATTAATTAAAGATATTCTACTGTAAAATTAATTATATACACTGTTCAGTGGCGCACCCCCATAGTCCTTGATTTTTTTTTCAAATGGTTATAATCATATGTATATATTAAGTAAAATTTAAAGATGTATTTGTTATTAATGCTAAATATTTGTTCAATAATTAATTTTGCATTGTTTTTGTTCCCGAAAATCGCCGCAATAAAAAGAATATGTTGGGCGGCGTATTGGAACATGATACCAAAAATGGTGGACTTTCGACCACTGACCCTCCAGTGTGCGCTACTGACACTGTTCATTTAAAATAAACGGTCAAATCGTTTTCTAAGGTCTTCGTTAACTTAAAAAAATAGGACACTTATCTTTTGACATTAACTAGTTTTTCGGAACAACAATGACAATCTTCGCAATCCGCTGAAAGTTTCGTCAACTGAAAACGCAATTTCTGCTATAAAACTATTCGCCTTCCTCGCTAAAATACTCCTTATAGAACCCGTGCGGCCATTTATCTTGAAAAAGTGGATTTCAAAGAATATTACTACAACGTATCGTCAGAGTATTCGTAAAAATGGTTATTCTATGAAATTTTAAAGTGAATGGTATAAGTTCCGCCGGTAGATAAAGGGTTAATGAGACAAATGTACCCAATCCCACTTTTCTATAATTTATTTTTTTTAATCAGAAGTGAGATGGCTTGTTGACATTCCCTGCAAATGGACCCCAGCCAACTCGTACCAATCTTTACTCTTGTAGATCTTCATTGAAAAATAAACTTTGCTGACAAATACATGTTGACTAAAATATAAAGAACCATTTCTCCGCTAACTTGGAGCTGACAAAGATGTGTAAAAGGAAGTGTGATAGCATTCAACATTTCCTACTCATTGTGTAGTTCGAGCCGTAGCTTTGTAGGTGGTGCATCGATATCAGCAGCAATAAGAAAACAGAGCCAATTGAATTTTTTAAAAATCTTCTAGTGACCTCGTCTTCCAAACTCTGCAAATGATCTCTTCGTAGAAACACTTTCAGGTGCTTCTAACAGCACAAAATGCAAGATGAATCTTTGACAGCGCAAAAAAAAAAAAAAAAAAAGGAAAAGAAATCTCGCTTCAAATCGCCTTTTCTCTGACCGCATAAAGACTCTTGGCTCACCTTTGCCATGGATGCATTCATAACATTAAGCGCCAACAATTCAAAACGGTCAATAAATGTAGCCTTAAGGTTGCCCCAAATCATTATGATATAGGTTAGGGATCGGCCACCTTGTAGCTGTGGTGTGCTAAACCCATCTACCAATACGATTCAGAGTGCAACAGAAAATATTTGAAACAATTCGATTCCCACTGCAATGCAAGCAAAATTAGGAGATAAATTGATTGAATATTAACGTCGCACTGTTCAGCTACACGAGGGCTTTTGGCGACGGACCACGTAATTTTGAACCATGGTCAAGTGACGTGGACGACACCTGAGCTGGCACCCCCCTCTCCTAACTACCACACCACACCAACGGGAGGACGTTTCAGCTCTCGACAGATTTAACGTGCATCGCTGCCCTACACGGCGGGTCTTTAGAGGTACTGGGCTCGAACCCGTGACAAAGCAAGCCACGGTCCGATACCTATACCACTCGGCTACCGCGGCCACATTAGGAGATAAAAGTCAAGAACACAGAATCTAGTTTTATTATTTATTAACCATGCATCAGTTGTGCATTCAATGTGTATTATGCATCTTTGAAACATATTTATGAAAATCAACAACAAAATATAGTATTCCTTCAATACAGTTAAATAAAAAATATTAATATTTTGGTGTCCTTGTACCGCTCTACTTCATATCTCAATATCAGAAGTATAATTTGCGATATACAATTGGTCACAATTCTGAACAATCAGTTGTTAAAAAACTTGTTTTTGGTCTTGAAATATTTTTCATAAGGAAAAAAAGTGCGTGTGCTTATGACCACACGATAGAAGTGATAACTTCAAATTTTGTAATGTTATTTCAGGGTTTAGTTAGGTGAATAAAAAACAAGATGTTAGTATTGTCCTATAAAATTATTTATTCATATGTCTGTACTCATAAAGTAATATTTTTGTGCGAAATATACAATCATATATGGGAATTAATTGTATACTAAGAAGGAAACAATAGGTTTATGGTAGCTGAAATAGGTTATAAATCCTTTACAGAGATTCAAAATTTTATTTAAATATCTATAAAAAAAACTCCATCAAGTGTTGTTCCGTATTTCCTTGTGCTTCATTTGGATCATTTGACATAATTAAATTGAATTTTGATTTTAAAAAATTAATTAAAGGTTTTAATTTGTCTTTTGAAAACTACTTTAATATTTCTACTTAAAATCATACGTAATAAGCCCCGATCGGTGAAATTTGGTTGTACTTTTAACAATATTTAATTCTATCCATGAATTAATTTAGGCAAAGGGATAGAGAGTTGGTTGGGAAGAGAGGCATCTAGGTCACAAAACCTCTTTAATAAGGGATTTAATCAGAAGATTTATATCACATAATCTCTGGCTTATTCTTGCTCTTTTGTCATTGTATGGCAGTTTTGTAAAAATATATCCGGTGCTGCTGCAAGGAAAGTCTTAATTATATTTTTTCTTATATTTAAATTATTTAATGTAACTTTTTCTTAAAACCTGTATACTTAATTTTGTTATTTTAAATTGTTTTAATTTTCTTTTTAGACTCAAAGTATATTTAAGTAATGTGATTAATAGAACTAACTATTTGTCCATTGCTATTCCGATTCGCTTACAAAAACAGATTTTTATTCTTAAAAGATCGCTGCAATATTCCTAATGATAATAATATTATTTACATAGTTCTTTAAAAAAATTTCATTTTTCTACATTTTATGTTTAATTTTAGTGTAGGATTTCTTTTTCTCCCTAAGCCTATTTTTTAAAAATATTACGTTTCATTTTCATGCTTCAACTAGGATTAGAAAGAATCCCGCATTCATTCCCTAGAACACGGCCCACCTTGAATAATTTTGCGGCCCAAGAGATTCTTTACAACTTCACAAAATTCGACTATTTTGTACAATATTTTTTGTTTAAAAAGTGGGGTTTTTTTTTTATAAAAAAAAATCCTAACTGTTATTATTTTATCACGCTGCTTCTGTTCCTGCGATCTCTTTCTTGTGTCTAAATTGAAATAAGAAATGAAACATAAATCGTGCTCAAACTTAACGCACGAAAATATGCAACATCAATTACGTTACGCAAATACTCATGCATGGAGATCTTCTGTTACTGCGATTTTTTCTAAATTGAAATTTATCAAACATAAATCGTGCTCAAACATAACTAACGAAAATCTGCAACATCCATTACGTTACGCAAAACCACATGCATTGAGATGGACTTGCAAAAACTAAGTGAAAGAGATGAGAAACAGATATCTCACTAATTAAATAAATTAAACATTATTTGAGTATTGCATTATTATTATTATTATGTTATCTATGTTTGTATACATGAAAAACAATGAAAACAATAATAATATATCAGTCTGTTTTAAATTTTCACTCCAACAAATGTTTATAATGGATCCAAATCTAATATAAAGATGTGTATTTTTATATGCGGCCCGCGGGATTGTAAAGTTTTTCCGAAGTGGCCCGCGAGGTCATTTGGGTTGGCCACCCCAGCTCTAGAAAGAGGTGAGGGGGAAGCCCCACTTAAATCGAAGCTAGGAACTTTACTTTTACTGGTGGGAGGGACAAACTACCGGTTTCAGAGTGGCGGGGGAAACGTCCCTCCTTTCGTTTTCAGGGGTGTGTATGTCCGAATGAAGACGAAAAAAAAAAAAAACGAATGAGCGCTACATTTCCTAGCGTGACGTTCATTCAAGTTCACTCTCCGACAAATCGCGCCAATAGAAGTTATCACTTCAAAAAAATTTTCACATAAGACATAAAAGCGGAAAAAGCATTCAATTTTCATGAAATCTCTCCAGCAATGACATCCAATAATTTAAAAAATAGCTGTCGATTTTTCTTTTCCAGATTGTAATGTCTGACTACTATTTGGCGGTAGATTCTGTACGAGTTGGCGACGTTCCCACACCTGCGGGGGTGAGAGGTTACTGTGTTTTGAAGGGAGGAGGTTTTTTGACCTCAAGCGGGGCGGTCAGAGAGTCCCTTGTTTTTGGAAGCGCTAGTTGTTTTCGGGGTGAAGGAAATAGAATTCCTTCGGTGAGAACCGATGCACACGGCGCATGTTTTTACTGTACCAAGAATAGAGTTTCTAGGGAGTGTTTTTAACACGACGGACAGTGTTTATTCGAATGTGATAATTAAGATAATTGTGTTTAATCAAGATAATTGTGTTTGAATTGATTATATTGTGAAGTACTTGATTTATTTGAGAAGTTACTACACAGATTTTTTTTCGTAATTCCGTAATGATACTTCCAAATAATTCTGAACAATAATTTCCATTTAAAAATTATCAACCTCTATAGAATCAAAAACTTATAAATTTGTAGAGTGCGCGTGTGAAAATTGTACCTTGACCCAAATCTGGCACGCATGCCACAGGCTGCCGATGCCGGATGTTGACAATTTTTAATGAACAGAGGTGAATAATATTGATTGATGTAATATTTTATAAAATACATCGCTACAACAATACGATAGAAGCATAACCTGATATTTTCTTTTTTTCCTTGCGTAATCTTTCACG
>BMAU01013654.1:50000-191203 GCA_019973935.1 Trichonephila clavipes
AACGTAGCGCCAATATTATAACTGCATCAAACATGATGCTACTCCAAAACACTTATTGCGATTAAATCGAGCTTAAGCAAAAATGTTATTTTTAGATGCTTCATTTGTTATTAATACTTTAAGATATGTGGCTACCCAAAATTCGCCGTTTTGGTGAAAATTTTCGAAATTTCTTTTATGCTTTTATTTTATAGCCCATATATTTATGATTCTAAAAACACTATATTTTTGTTTCTACGATATTTAGAAGCAAAGTTATAGCATAATTAGTAAACCGGAAATGGAGTTTACAAAACCGGAAGTGGATCCCTACACAAAATATTTTTAAGATATTGAATTGAAATCTTCAGAACATGTTTTATTTAGTTCTATCTGTGTTATGAATCAAAATATATTCTCTGTGTATATATTCTTGTACTTTATTGCCTTTTTATGAAAAAAAAAATCATTATTTTTTTAAAAAATGCGTTTTTGCATAAAATATGGCATATTTAAAAAACTTTCAAAAGTATTACAAATCTTTTAATTCCTAACCTATATAAAGATGTTCGACACGTACTGTATAAATATTATTTTAATACATTAATTAGAATTTTGTGTAATTAACTTTTCATCAAAATTTCACTAAAAACAATTGCTCCAGAAAACAGCAAAAGGTTAAAAAAAAATTCCGAATTAATTAAACATGAAGCTGAAAAGAGCTCGACCTATAAATATGGTGAGTTAAAAAAATGTACAATTAGTAGAAAATATTTTATACTACATTAAAATATTTAAATGCATTTTCTTAGAAAGAATGTTTTTCAATTTTTTGCTTCACAGTAAAGTTTACTACAGTATTTCTTTTTAAGATATTGAATTGAAATTTTCGGAAAAAATGTTTTATTTATATATATCTCAAGTATAGACTAATCTAATCGCTGTGTACATTTTTATTGTAATTTTTTGCACTTTTTTTTAAAAAAAAATTGATTTATTGCATGAAAACATATTTCAAAAGTATTACAAATCTTAAAGCTCTAAGCACAGATAATGGGGTTTTTTTATGTACTGTATAAATATTATTCGAAAATATTAATTAGAATTTTCAATATAAAATTTACCATAACTGCAATTTTTCATTTAAATTTCACTCAAAATTCCCAATATATCCAAAATTATTTTTAATTTTGTGGAAATCGTACTTGAATTCCTAGTTTTATGCCCCATTTCAAAAAAAGTGCTCCGAAGGTAATCACATACCTCAATGATTACTAAATTTTCAAAAGGTGACCTTAATGACCTAATTCCCAAAAGAACATCACGGAAAACTTTAATTCTTAGATAATATTTAGGTTGCTCGTTAAGTAGGCTGCCTAGTACTTATTAAAAATTAAAGTAAATAATTCTCGGTGTGTTTTAATTTCAGCATTATTAAACAATTATTGCATAACCTACTCTCCATACACTCATTCCATTGAGGAACATGACTTTGATCTCAACTAACACCTTTTTTTTTTCATGTTAGTCATTCATTATCCAAGCATTGTGGCCGCGGTAATCTCGTGGCCGGCGTGTCAGGAGTTCGAGCCTAGTGTCACTGATGATCCACCTTAAATCCGTCGAGGCTCAGTGTCCTCCCGTTGGCGAGGTGAAGAATTTAGGATAGGAAGGTGCTACTCAGGTGCCGTCCTCGTCACTTGACCCAAGTTCAAAATTATGAGGGCCTTCACCAATAGCCCCGCGTCAGACAGACCACCTGAACGGAACACCTGCTCATGCACCTCAGGGCCCAAGGTCGCGTCTACTGAGTTGGGCACAGTAGACCTTGGCCTTCATGGGCTGTCGCGAGTGAGTGGATAAATATTAATGTCACACTGTTAAGCTACACGAGGGCTTTTGGCGACGGACCTCGTCATTTTGAACTATGGTCAAGTGACGAGGATGACACCTGAGTTTGCACCCCATCTCCTAACTACAACACCACACCAACGGGAGGACGTTTGAGCTCTCGACAGATTTAACGTGCATCGGCGCCTTACACGGCGCGTCTTTAGTGGTACTGGGCTCGAACTCATGACATGCCTTCCATGATCCGACACCTTGACAACTGGGCTACCGCAGCCCTCATGGGCTGTCACGCCACTGAGTTTGAATTTTACCAATTGCCCTAGTATTGCTTCATTGTGTGACTTCCATGAACTCACTTGAGAATATTTAACATTTTCGTGATGTATTATAGTATATATATATTCTTAACGATAATTTTTGTTTGATTTTAAACATTATTAAATTTAAGAAATGAATTTTGTAAATTTTAATTCTCAAATTGGCAACGTTTCTTTTAAAGAAAATGAACGGAAAACAATGCATTCACATGCGTGTTGTAACAGCGTTCTAGAACGCCAGATGGCAACGAAACTGATCTGAAGTACTGCGCTTGCGCGAGTGCCGCACCAGGGTATTCTATAACTGTACCTGAGATTGGCAAGCTCCGCCAGCGAGCTAAGTGAGGCGATTTTGCATCTGCAGATGCAATTCTGAACCATTTTCGGCTTCTCTAAACATGTCGACCACTCGGGAGATTTTCTAACATCTGTTCAAAGCATAATTTAATTTTGTGTTCTGTTTGTGTCCGTAAATAAATAAACGACACATACATGCTTTGTCCGAGAAACCCACCCACTACGCCACAGTGTTTATTCTTCTCATTCAAAGTGCTATTGATGCTAACTGAATTGAAGAAATCGGTTCTTCATTGTGAAATATTTTTCATAACCTACGAGACTGAATTCTAAGCTACATGCATTAGCATTATCTTTATCATACGCATTACAAAGATTCGAGAAGAAAAAATTTGTGTGTGCTTAGGACCACACAATAGAAGTGGAAACTTCAGATTTATTTTGTGTGGACAAGAGTATCCAATTATTCGGCTGTACTATGTTTTCTTTAACGACATTTTCGGACGCAGACGTAAGTAGTTCATTTTTTCGTGTCCATTAATGGGGGATTTGTTTATTTTATCCATTTTCTGTAAAGGGCAATGATCAAATAATTACGCATTCTTTTATGGGTATATACGATTTAAATGTAAATTATTTAAAAATATTTAATATACATTTATATAATAAATGTATATATGGTACTATCGCAACAATGCCAAAGTTCAAAATAACTCGCTAAGTTGGCAACCCTGATTTCCCATGCGCGTTGAATTGGTAACAATGTGTTTCTGTTCATATAATGCAACCAATACCATTCCGTTAATGCGTTTATATAACATCGTATACTATGTATGGCTAAAAAAATTTATGCCCTTGGAGCCGTTTAGTTTTCTTGAAATTCACTAAGCAAACAAGAGGCTCGTACTCTGCCACAATTACGCTTTTATTTTCTCTTATTTGTCATCACTAACATAAACTAAAATATTGACAACTTTCACGCCAATTAAAATATTGGATTTTTATTCACATTTGTGTCCTTTGTACTTCATCAAAAAATAGATCCCATGTTTCCTTTCTTCTTGGTACATTATTTAAACAGCTTTAAGACGTTTACCTATTGGAGGAATACTTTCAACATCATAATACGTTGAATCTACAATTTCCCTTTCTTGTTGCGAGCCTAACCTACGTAACTGGTCTTCATTCGAACATTGCACAACTCGGGTTACTAATTCCGTATATTATAAATTCTGAGGATTTCAAAAGTATTTTTTTAATTCAATGATTTTAAACGATTCATGTACTTTTTCACAGATTTCGTCTTATAGAGCCAGCAAGTCAGCTTTTGTAACATTTTTAAACACTAATTAATGATCACAGACAATGTTCAACGGAAAAATCAACCTTCTTGATAATCCGTTCAGACCTCTAGTTCGCAACGGAAAGTAGTAGTTTTATAACACAAACATTGAGAAATATTCTCTTACAACTATCCAACTTCTTGCGTAATAATATTTTTTCCATTGCGCTCCTCTTTTCTCGCTCAAGATGGACTGCATGATATTAAAAGAAATGCAGAAAATATTTAAAGAAAAAAATAAACACTCAAAGAAAAATGCGCGAATCAAGTTTGGACTTTTTTAAAAAAAAAAACCAAGTAATATAAAAAAAAATATTTTTAAGTCAATTCCTACTTAGATCACCAAAGAAAAATTTTATTTTAGCTACTTTTTATTAAATAGTTACAATTAATATACCTATGTACATAGGACAGAATCACAACATTAAATGGTAATGAATTTTTATTCATTATCATTAAAGTATCGTATTCTCATCCAAAACAATCGTGTCCTTAAAATTTCAATTCAACTGAATGCTTTAAAACGTGACAAAAAAACCTTTTTCAAGTTTTGACACGTCACCAAAAATGATGCCAACGTGGCTGTATTTGTAATTCTTAAAAATAATTCGTTTTAATCAATTAATGTTTATTAATTATAATTAAATTACTGTATTGTCATCCAAAACAATAGTGTATAGAAAATTTCAGCTCAATGGAGTGCTTTAAAATGTATTTTATTTACGATTGAAAATTCCACCAAGATAAATAAATATATAGAGCGTGAGCTAATAGTAGGAACTAAAAAAAAAAAAAAAAAAAGGTAAACCCGCATAAAGACATATCCTAGTTATTAAATACAATGCAATAATAAACAGATGACACCTGGACTACGAATGAATGAGTAAATTACATAAATATTATGCTAAAAAATTTTATTAAAAGTGCAGTATTTTTTAATTTGTTTTTATTTCAAGAGCCTATAACGTGTTGATCTACTTTTATTATTTTAATATTTCCAAAGTCTTTTTTTTTATGGGTCACTCGGAAAAACTTTGTGTCAAGGGTTCCGTGAACCAACAAAGTTTGAAGACTACTGGCGTCAGCAATATATCGATACTTAATGGATAATCAAAGAACTTACCTATTTATTTTCGTTTCTTCGAAAAAATAAAACTGAGTTAATACTCTAGCCAAAATCAATGAAATCGTTCACCACAAGTTTTCTCAAAATCTTTTATTTTATTTTTATAATTCCGCAATATCCTTCTTTCTCGATTCGACTTGTACCTTCCATGTCTATCGATTGACATACTTTTGTACGAAAGTTACATCTATTTAAGAAGAGACAAAACATACATTACAGCGAATCGAACATTTCAAAACGTCCCATTTCGCATCCAAAAAGATGGGTGAAAAAAGAACACAATCCATGCATTTCGTCACAGGGAGACAGACGTTACACATTTCAGCAGACCAAGAACAAAGAAAACAGAAATGTGTGCGAATAAGCAATGACACTGCAACCGTAATCCACCGAATGGAGAAACAAACACTGACGTCACGGCGGTCGAATTCTCTATATTTCGTGGCATCACAATACTTTGCTCAAGAGTGCAAGTCATATTTCAGGCAATAAAAATTGATCCCTTTCATTTATTCTAAAAAGCACTGAAAAGAAGAGAAAAATCCATCAGTGGAGCTGAAAATATAGCCAGATTAATGTATAATCGATAATACTGCATTCTAGTTCTAATAATCGATGAATTTACATTCTGGTATGCAACCAAATCCAGAACTAAAATTGATAATCGATGTCTTAAAAACCGGATAGCACTTCGATTATGCATTGCTTTTAGAAAATTGTTCGATATATTACTAAATTATACCAATACAAAATCGAAACAATTTTTTCACGTCACACACACATTTATGTATAAACATAGAATATATTTCTCCAAATACAAATCCCCATTTCTTCAAAAAAATTCAAACGATAGAAAGGTAAACACTCTTTTTGTAAATCATTTATATATTTGATAATAAAACTAAACACACGCAACTTTATTCATGAAAAGATTTCTGTTCCACAAAAGGTTTTTTAAAGTAAATTAAGCGCTATTTTCGAAATGAAAACATGATGAAATTTTATATTGTGAAGGCAGCGTAATGCAAAGAAATTCAATCAAAAGTAAAAGTATACAATAATTTGGCGAAAGCAAATAAAGCAAGCAATCAAATGACAAAAATGAAATATTATTGAATTTATTTTTGAAAATGGTTTTGCCATCTTTTATGTATTTATTTTTATAATTTTTTTAACTAACACTGAAATGAAATTCGAATTCTTCGTACTGATATTTCGAAATTTTTCAATAGAAATTATTAATCATTTTCGAATAGACAGTATTGTTATAAAGTAATAATGCACGATGAAAGCAGACCGGTAGCTGCCAACAATAGAATCTCATATATTTTCCTCCAAAAATAAATGCATTTGATTTTTTTCTTCAAAACATTCTAAGCTAAAAAATAATTAGTAGTTGGAAGCTAGTAATTATTTAGTTAAAAATATCACAGCAGTGTTTTGTGAAAAAAAAAAGTTACACAAATTTCAGATTTCCCCCGAAGAAGGTCCATTTTTGAGATAGGTCGCACGTGAGTCAACCACTGAAAAAGAAATTGAGCCGCTGTTTAGTGACGACTGCAATGCGAATATTTTAATGGTATGCTACATAGGAAGGGCGATTCTTTCCTAAAAAGATCGATTCGAATCGTAATCGGATGAATCGAGGTCTAAATGATCGATTTTTTTTTCAAGTCTGCATTTACAATGTAAATATAAATCCATTTAAGAAAGATACCATAATAAACGATCTCTTATCAGTTAAATCAGGGATTTTTTTAGTTCAGGTAATTCGACAATTATAATTAATTTTATTGCCATATCAAAGTATCAGGTTTAAAAAGAGGACATTTATTTTCTAAATGTATCTGTTATATTAAAAAGTTTAGAAAATAGATCCTATAGCTTATAGTTTCCAATGCTTAGTATCTGAGCTTTTTAAAAACAAGTCTACTGGGATCCAAGCTCATCCCTTGCGATGTTGCCGGCAATCGAAAAAAGGCGCTCACAAGGAACAGATGATCCCACGATGCTCATAGACATCATGAGTGAATGGGATGATAAGAGTTTTTCTGTCCTTGCAGGTGCCTGCGACAGTGTTTCAATTCTCCGTTTAAGCCCTCACATGCCGGTGCATTCAAATCACTGTAAATAATTTTATGGTTTTTACCAAAACAGAAAGGATGAAATATCGATTTAGTGCTACATATCGATTTAAAAAATCGATTTTTTGGCCCGAGAAATCGATTTTTCGATCTCAGATCGCCATCCCTAATGCTACAGAACAATGAATAGTTAACATTATAATGAAGTGTAATACGACGCAGGGCCGGTTTATCCATCAGGTGAAGGTGGCGGCCGCCCAGATAGGCTGGACTAAACCAGTTTTTTTTTTGTTATAAATTTAAATCCGCCAATGCCAAAGGGACCTGTAGATCTTCTGCGCCCAGGGCCCAAAATGAGCTTAAATCGGCACTGATACGACAACAGAAATTTCAAACACAACATCCATTTTAGCTGCACAGTTCAGTTATGTCTAAGCGTTCTTTCATCATTGTTTACTAAATTTCACTCCCTATGTTATGCATCTAGCTTCATTATCAAACAGTTAACACGGAAAGTGAGCCTAAAGCTCATTCAGTATTATGGTGTAGAATGGACTAGAAATAAATTGTAGTTTAAAAAAAACTAAAAAACACGCTTTTATATTGAATCGAACTAAAGTAATTCTTATCATAATAATAAAACCATTAACGAAAAAATTGATGTCATTGGGATAAAAGCGTGAGATGCCCTATATTAATTGTTATAATTTCTTACTAGTTCTATTCCGAAATGCTGAGTTAGTGTCAAAATGTAGTACAAAGCACACCCCACGCTCTTACCACAGCGACATTCATTTTCTCGTTAAACATTTTAACTCTTATATTAAGAATTTTTTTTTTTTACTTTTTAGCTTGATTCACTATAAAAGCGTGTTTTTTAGTTTTTTTAAAAAAACTATAATTTCTTTTTCCTTTTTCAGTTCGATCTATAAGTGTTTCTCAAACTGTGGGGCGCGACCCCTAGGGGGGGCGCGAGCATATCGAAAATAAAAGATTAAAAAACATTTTACTGGAATGAAGTAAAACAAAATACTTTCTGACATAATAAAAAAAATACACATTTACACTGATATAATTTATATATATCATCTGCGATATTACGTCATCAAAAAATAAAAGCTTCTACTTCAAAACCTCATTTGCAATCATTGATACTATAGCCAAATAAACATTTTATTTGATTTGCTGTAATCCCATGATGAGATATTTTTTAATTAATACTGTGACGGGCTCACGCGTCTTTTCTTTAACATTTCCTTTGGATTCTTTGAGCCAGTATTAATGGCAACTCTTTTCCAACCAAATCCAAGAAGTGAAGTGTGAATTAAAAATGCAAATTAACAAGCTTTTAAATATCGGAGTAAGCGAAAGGGCAATTTGTGGCAAGTAGAGGAATGTTAATATAGTTTGTGGTTCAAGTTTGGATAAAGATACGTGACGGTGATTAGAAGTTATAATTGATAAAGTTATAGAGAACCAAGGTGCACCAGTGATATTAGAGATTGACTGGAAACAAGGTACGATTGAGTATTTATTATTATAATCAGTGATTGTATTAGAAATTGGGTTAGGCTATTGATAGTGTGAATGCGTATTTCTCTCGCATTAATTATGATAATTTAATTCGTTAAAGGTTTAATTCTCCCAAGGGGGAATATCCCACTCCTACCCTAAAATACTACTCTTTCAGAGAAAAAACCCAGATCCATTCATCACTGTTATATTATTGCACATTAGCTGTAAGCAGCAGAATGGAATGGATCAGAAGACACACTTTGCTTTGTCAAAAACACACAAGCAAGCAAAAGTTCAATATGCTATTTGTCGAACATCAAAGGACAGTAAAATTACAATAGCTTGAACAAAATATGACGCCTGCAAATAACATTCCTTTAAGAGTGTCTATGATTTGCGTCTTTTTTAAGGTCATGCACATTTATACTTTGTTGAATTTGTCCTTGAGTTTGATATTTGGAACCAGAATTATGTGGCTCCTGGAATTAGTCTTGCTCTTCAATGGATATTAATTAATGGGTCTGAAGGGTATTTATTCTCTCCGTTTACGGGGCCTCGGATGATTCCCATATCGTTATGTTTCAAAGGTTCCGTCTGTATATATACAGGTCTAACTAATAAAAGTGTGTTAAGAAGAAATATTAAATGTCAATCGCATTATCACCTTTTAAACGTATTGCTATAATGTTAATTCGTATCATCACTTCTAAAATTATTGCTTTATAAAAATAAAATATATTTAGCAGTTAAAACATAAAATATTTTTATTCACATGCACGATAACAAGCGTTTTAATTTTTAGGGTTGCACCTTTTTAAGGGGTAGTCTTTTAGTCGCCATATCTAAGATTAGTCGCCAAATTTGGAAATGGAGTATAGAATTAGTCGCCGAATTTGGAAATGGTATATGCAATTAGTCGCCAAATCTGGAAACGATACAATGAATTAGTCGCCAAATTTCGAAATCTTTAAAATCGTTATTTCTGTGACGATCCTGATCAGGACAATGGAACAATATTTTGAAATTATTGTATTGTCATCGGTCCTTGACAAGTGTGCAAAATTTCGAATTAATCTGATCTTTTAAAGTGGGTAAAAATAGTCCAAAGATTCCATTACATACAAGTGAAACTTATAAAAGCGCGTTAAAAACGGATTAATTTAGAACAGACATGAAAAGCAAAAAATCAGAAGATTCAGATAAAAAAAAAAAAAAAAAAAAAATTGCAAGCACATTCAATTCTGACTTGGCTGTGTCTTACAGTAAGCTGCGTATTTTATTCTACAACTCATTTCTGTCATTGGATTCACATGTCTTCCGGCATAAAATGTTTCGTTTCATAGACCGTAAAGCGTATCGAATTTTCACTTCACGTGTTGAAGGGAAAATTGCTTGTCTACGAACTTTTAGAAATGCACCATTCCAAACATATAAAAAAAAACATGAAAAATGGAGGCATTTTTTCCTTTTGAATACGAGTTGAGTTCCAAGTCCTTTTATATTGGACAAAGATGACACTACGCTAAGATAAGCAAGCTTGAAAGCATTTTAACATAAGAACAAATGATCCTTTTTAAAAAATTGCATTTCCGGATATGTTCCCCGCTTCTTTGAGAAGAAGCATTTCCTGAAAATGGATCTAAATTTCCTTTCAACTCAAATTTGAAGAGAAGTTTGTTTGGCGTTAATGAATGAACCGGATGTCAATGTTTATCTTCCGTTTCGAAACTCGATATAATTGCTCACACCACTCGCAGTCGATGAGTGCTCCGATAAGGCTGCTGAGTTATGACTGTCTGTAACAGAAACTTCCGAGGCTCCTCCTGTCCGAAATGCTTCTTAACCCATTTCCGCTCAAAATAAAAGTTTAAGCGAAGTCTTATTTTCTTAATTCTATTCCAATTTGAAAATGTACATTTCACTTCGACGACAGTGAAACTAAATAAAGAAAAACAAGCGTCGCTTTCTTAATCACCAACATCAGAGGATTCCCTAGAGCTTTGACAGGTGTTCCACAAATGCTCACTATTTGCTAAATCAAAACTCCAAAAATTCATTAAAATTTTAATTTTGTATAAAAGGTCGGATTCTTAAAGGCAAGTAAAAAGGAATATAAGTAAATATTTGCTGAATTAAAAAAAAAAAATCTTGAATTTCGTAAAAGTCACGCGCTTTAAGCATGACTGGATATATCAGAAGGCTTGTCATCAAAGGAGAAGGAACAACAAATATATCGACGTATCCACAGATTCGACCTGAAAGTCTAAATTTAATCAAGAACTGCTCCTCAATCGCATATTGCAAATTTGAAGAATACAAAGAAGTTACAAACATTTTAATGCCATTCAGAACAATGTATTGAATTTAAAAGTATTTCTCTCAACGTATGTGGCAACAAAAACAAAATAGAGAAGCAAACGAACGAAAATATTAAATGCTGCGGCAAATAGCTTCAATAATTGCCATTTCTTTATTAATGTTAAATATTAAAAGATTTTAAATTAATTTTGTAACTATTTTTTAAAAATAAAACATTTATTTAATACAAAATAGTAATCATTTTTTAATGTACAGATATGGGAATTAACACTAATAAAAACGCATACAATTATAATGGATATATTACATCAACGGAAAATTTGTTCATTATACCAACCAAATCCTATGAACTTTTTCCTATTCCAACTGAGCAGTTCCATTGAATCGCATAGACTAGAGCTAAGCAAATAGCGGCCCGCCAACACAGTCCCAATCCGCAGAGTAAATGTGAGCTAAGGTTTCCTTGTATGAAGAGAGATGCAAGTTGGCTAACATAACCTGCCATTCTGTGATGAGAATAAAAAGTAGAAAAGTGCGATAAGACGCACATTAAACTAATTCTAAAATTAAATGTTCTTCTAGTGGCACACACAAAAATAAATAGAATTAAATGTTGCCACTCCCTTATTCAACTCAATGTATTGATTATTATATAGGGTACAATTTATACCGTTTCTGAGATGCAATCATTTTAAAACGGTGAGACCCTTCGCTTCCACAATGGGACCCTCGAACCAAAACCCTAGTAGAGACAATGAACGTTGCCCGCAGACACATTGGGTAGAATGGAACGATTTAAATAAAAATGAGCCGGGTACACTATTCTGAATGATTTCTTAAAAGAAATTTAGAAAATTCGCGAAAAGCACTTTACTTAATAACGTTCTTTTTGCCGCAGGAGAGGCTGTACCCCCAAAGGGGAAAAATCACTCCATTCGATATCCGAGCTCTCCAAGTAATCCGCACCAAAGTAAGGTGTATGAAGCATTCACTGGACAGGATGTGCATTGTGCCCACCGCATGCAAATGAAGCCAGAAGGACACAAAAAAGGCGACCCACGCCTACAGGCAGGAAGGGCGCGCGCGCATTGTCTTCTCCCGCCGCTGCTACAATGTTCGCCACACTGCACAGAGAGGGTTAACTTGACACGTCATGAAGGCAGGAATATGGATGGTAGGCTTTTGAATTTGATGACGTTCTAGAACTCGTTCTTTATATGATAGAGGATAAAACTACTCAAATTACTACATCAAACTCAGTATTTTTTTAATGATAAAAAGTGAGTTCTATATATTTTCACTTCATTTTAATTAAAAGTGGTATTCTAAAACAACGCGAGGGCTTTTGGAGACAGACCTCGTATTTCTGAAAAATCGATCATATGATTAGATCAGTGCTTGCGACCCACTATTCAATCAGAGTTTTCATCGCGCCCCCCTTCCAACAATGTATTGAATTTAATGATACTATACTTTGAAGCAAAAGCTACAATACGACTTGAACCTCGTAAGTGTCACTAGCATATCTAAACGTCTCGCTCAGTCAAAGCGTTAATTGCCCCTGGCGTATATATACGTCTTTCTGAAGTACGATCTTTTCTGTGCACTGCTATCCTTAAAAAAAATTCCGAAGGCTTTGGAAAGAAAGCATTGGCAGTGTTTGCGAAGGATTTGCTTATTTTAGATAATTGGCTTATTGCCCCCCCTCCATACATCCCATACGAGGAAAAGGGTGGCGAAGCGCTTCGCTTTCAATCGACACTCAATTGAAACCGTACATTGGTAATTATAAAACTTGTTCTTGAATTAGTATTGTTGTGCATTACTCATACATTTACAAGTGTATTTTATTTTTTATTACGTCAGTTTGTTTATTTACTTTCAGTAGATAAACAATTTTTTTGAATAATCTTTTGTTTTCGACTTTTCAATTTGCTCGCCCTGAGGGGACGCGTCCCACAGTTCGAGAAGCGCTGGACTAGATCCTCCCCCGAGCTCTCATCCTACTCTTCGAATGTTCACGTGACGCCACACTGAGGAATTGGGACAGATTTAGCGTGCATGCCCTCTCTCTACATGGCACCAAAATTCGAACCCCCCACTAGACAACGCTGGCCTCGAGATCATGACCAAAACCAATCGGTTACAGAAAATTTTGTTGATTATTAGTGGTTCATTCTTGTGGCCACAAATGAAGACTTGCTTCATTGACATTCTGTAGAGAAGTCGCCAATCATTATTACCAATTTAGATCTCTTTGGAACCTCAATGGCACAGTGACGAGCTCATGACCGAATGAGGAGAGTCCTCGAGAATCATCCTTCCAAAAGCCGTCGTAACATGTGTTAAACCTGTCGAGGCCAAAAATCTTTACGCTGGAGCGGCTCCCGGGAGGAAAAGAGTGCCAATTTGAAGCGTAGCCTACTTCGAAATGATTATGTTCATCGCCAATGCCCTTCTTCCATGGCGTGACAGACCCGGGTAGGCCTTGCATTTCTCAAGAATTTTCCTCCAGATCCCTTTTTTTGGGGGGGGCATGGTCTTCCAATTCTTCACACTTAGAGTGGCGAAATGCCTTTCTAGGCAGTCGACCCGTAGTTCTTGTTCCAGAGGGCTTGGCCAAAATGTTTTTCTATGTTAAACATTCTTTGTTCATAATAATAACGTGTCAGCTTGTTTAATTCTTCTAATTTTTATATATTTGACAACATTTCCTGAAGGCACGGGAGAATTATAAGTTTGAGCGTCTCTGTCAAATGCCATCCACATGAGTTCCTTCAAAAATGACTCTTGGAATCCCAAGTTCAAAGACTCCAAGAGCATTTGCATCATTTTGTACCACTGTCAATGTCCTAGTTAATTCCAAGTGGTCCTTGGGGTGGAAATTGTCCAGTACCAAGTTCAAGCCCCCAACTTGTCGTGTAGAGAGTCTGTCAAGGCTGAAAGTACTCCCGTTCACGTGGTTCAGAGAGTAGGGTACGAATATTACCCTCATTACTTGACCGAGGTTAGAAATGAAGTGGTTCATCACCGAGAGAGAGATAGCCTTCATGCAGCTTCAAAGTGTGCGACGTTATTAAAAAAAATCCAATGACGGGAAAACAAATGAATACGTCACAAACACGCCCATTCTTTTGTTCCACTGAAAGAGATTTTGCGAGCAGGAAAAAAAATTGGCAGGTAATTGACAATTAGCGTGAAGATGGATAATACGAGATGTACACACAGCGTTCCTAATAAGGAATATATGCACCTATTAAACAGCTTAAAGGAACAGAAAAAAGAATCGACGAAGAGCAAAGAAATCATGAAGCTACGTCCGAATGTCATCCACCATCTGAATCAACAAACGTATCGAAACACGTGAAAAAGCAGCTGCGCATTTAAGTGAATGGGAATCCGCTTTTTGTACTCGAACAGCATGAATGAATTGGAAAATCATCAATGGTGATGCATTGAAAACATGTAGAAGGATGAAGATTTTCTCGGCTCCCTACTTGGAATGGATGCCCTTTCCCAGATAGATAGGAAGGAAAAGCTTCAAATCCATCCCTTTCTCTTGTACTTAGTTTTCCCCTACCTCGACGTTGAATGGATTTTTTTAGAAAGAACAAAAGACACACAAATTTTACGATCACAATATGGATAAAATGATGCACGTTTAATAAAAACCAAGCGAGTGAGAGTTGCATTCACATCACACTAACAGTTAAAAAACAGGAATTTTAATTAAAAGCACCTCAACCCCTCGCTACGTCCCTTGGGACTCAATTTTCCCAAAACCTCTTTTGTAGCACATCTCTATTCCATGAAAGGAACACGCCTACCAAATTTCAAGTCTGTTGGTCTCATAGTTCCGGAGATAATCATGATGAGTGAGGCGCGTTTCTCCTCTTTAATATATAGGTATAGATTGCAAATCCCGCGGCCAGAATCCTCTTGGCAGTAAAGAGGATCGTGCAGTCCAGAGCGTCGAAATCCTCCCAGAAGCGATCGATACAATTCTGGGCTTCAAAGGAAATTCATTTACATACCCCGAATCCAAGCGCCCTTTCTGGCATCCTAATGACAGCACTAATCGCATTTGCATTAGCACTTGGGGTTACAGATTATGACAAGGGATGCTTGGTAACTCAGGACCGAAGAGTGACTGATAACACATGATGGCTAGGGTAGAATTAATGTTTTACGGTACTATGAGTAGCCATTCTGAACTAAAATTCAGTAACAAGCACGTTTTACTCTGTTCAACGCCCTATCCATAATGCGCAGCAACAACCATTATTTCACACGATGGTCTTCCAGGCGGTAACTCAGTTATGACTGCTGGCGATATTCAAGCATAGCCAAAAGTCTGACCATACGCCCATCTCATGCGAGATTCTGAACCTTAAAAAATGCCCCGTCCTTTAAGTCAGTGGCTTACACAAAGGGGAGTTACGGGGTTCAACCCCCCCCATAGACCAACAGATTTCTAATTTTTACCATACAGATGACTCGTTGGAGAGAGAGATTTCATTAATCTAGATAAAGTTTATATAACATTTGTCTAAATTTACAGTTCCTTCACGCGTGCTAAACATCAGTATTTAAAACGCATATTAAAAAAATTGAGGCGAAAAATTTTAGATTTCAGAAGCAAATTACCGTATTTATTTGAATCTAAGCCGCATTTTTCTTACAGTGTTAATGCTATGGAAAATAGCGTGTGACTTGGAATCGAAAGTAAAAAAATGCATTGAAAAGGGGAAATTGAATAAGATACTCTGGTAGTTGGAAAATTATATGTACAGGTTCATGTATGTATTTAAAAAATTTCAATACTGGTAAAATAAATTAATTTTTCATTTCTTATTACATGTCATTTGAATTTTCTAAATAATGGATATCGATTTAAAAAAGCCATTTTACACTTTATTTTTCCAGAAAAACCTGTTGAGAAGACCATTAAAGAAAAAAATGCAACAAGAGATACTGCCCTGTGAGTTGTGCTAGAGGGGAAAGAATAGAGTCATTCTGTGTGTGATGCTGTGCTCAGTGGCGTAACGTACACTTGCGGGGGCGGGGACTCCAGGGAGCCCAAAGTATGACTGAGACCAAGTACGAACCCTTTGTTAGATCTGGCTTGGGGCATTAAACGTGACTTTGCAGGGTATTTTAAATAATTTCTTTAAATAAATAGTACTATTTTTATTACTTATGTTGAAAAGTATTAATAAATATTTTTACTAATAAAAATGTTATTATCGAAATAGCAATTCGAAAAGATAATAAAAGTCGATGTACGTGTAAAAATATTCGAAGCTTAACAGTAATGTGTATCAAAATCCAAAATAAATAAATAAAAATAAAAAAATTAAAATTTTTTTCAGCCAAAACAAGGTTTTTAAGTGTTTTCTTAAATAAAAAAAAATTGTCGGGTTTTTTAAGCAATGTGAACGTTAAGGGTTTAATGGATCTTGTGTCAGGGGCGTTCAGTATAAGAAACAAATCATTGATCTTTTATTGCGAGAAAAGAGTCGAACTAGCCTCAGTCCCTGTTCACCCCGAGGGGATCTCGACCGAATTGAAGTGAAGAAAGAGGGAAAAATAAAGAAGTGCAAAATAGGACGTAAAGGCCGTATCACACGTATACATTTCAAGCAATTTTCGTCCAATTCGAGCAATTTTTACTCAGTTGCCATAGCAACCGCTTTAGAGCAATTTCTTGCTAGTGAGCTCAAGAAATTGCCCGGAATAAAAAATTGCTTGGAATTCCAGCCAATAGGAATCCTGTAAGCTCGAGCGGTATAAAAAAATGATGTATGGTTGGTTTCCGAAGGAGAAAAATCGGCGAGTAACATTTCAATGTGGTGAAAGTGCGCGGTTGACGTCAGAGCATGTCGTTTTGTTTACGGCAACCCTTCACCCTCAGTAGGAGGAAAAATTGCTTGAAATAAGTCTGCGTGTGATACGGCCTTTACTAACGCGAAAACAAAAATTACGTCGAAAGGGCACTAGAGCAAACCAATGGGCGACATACAATGAAACCGCACCAATACACTAAAGTCGAAAAATACTATGTGAAAGATAATTCATAAATAATCAGAGGCGGCGTAAGGCGTGGGCGGTGCATAGGGCCTCAAAGCCGAAATAAATTAAATAAGAAAAATCCACAAGTTCACGCCACAGGGTTTTTTATAATTAATAAATTCAAACAGTCTCAACTTTGTTTTCCACCATAAGATATCGAAAAATTGATTCATAGACATTTTTTTAAGGTATTCGATTTATCGGCGCATGAAAGCATATGAATAAATAATTCGTGAAAATATTGTGTTTTCCACTTTCTTTTATTAAAAATTTCTCAGCTTCATCCTTTTCGCTCATATTTAGTCTGGAGTTAAGATACTGTCGCGGGAAGTTCCCAGTCAGAGACAGAGCATAGCTCGGAACTATGCATCCAATTAAATAGCCAATTTAAGGATTCCATGCAGACGCAGTCTCGCTTCATGTTTCTATATCATACTATAAATTTTAAAAGTATTTGATGTGAGAATAAATAATAGTGGTACAGGCCTTTTTTCATAATTTATCAATCATGTCAGGCTTGGGCACTGAAAGAGATAAAGGGAGAAAATGGGAACCTGGTGCAGCCAAAAGAAAAGCGGAAAGAGTTGAATCCAACCAGGTTTAAAGTTCAGGTATGATGAAATTTCTCCGTCAGACTGAACCTGGCAATACAGAATCAAATTAATTTGTTCCTTCGACTTCTCAACAACATTTATCACTATTCGAGTCTCCTTTGAATTTGGAAGTTACTCCAGATGTACCGACTATTGATACCGAACGACGAAAATCGGAAATAGAAATAAGATCAAAAGCTTGCCAATCATAATCTGACGCTGAGATTTCTGTTTTCACGTTGAGTAACATAAGTTACAGCCAAGAAGAGATTGAGATTAGTTTTTCGCATGTGAACAGAAATACCAGACGCAGTGAAACAAACATTTCCCAGTTTTGACCCGGGATTGTGAACATTTCCCATGACAGATGTGCTCACTAGTCATGATATAGTTCAAAGTGATCGCACACAGCAGTTATATAACAGTGATGAATACTATCCTAAAGATGATGATCGTAGATACTTTTTCAAAATTTTCATTTCTCAAGAAAACTAAATGGTGAAACTCACAACGTCGTTGCTGGTTGGTTTACTGAAGTTGTAAAAATAAAGTTTTCTGTTTTCCATGCAGACTAGTTGGCAATTTACAAACTCAAATGGTATAGCAAGGGTGCTGTGATTGGAAAAACTTAATTAGTATTTTACACAGACATGAGAATACTAAAGAACATATGGCCTATATCAGGGGTGACAAACCTTTATGGATGTGCCATTTTTTCTAAAGAAGTGTTTAATGAGGTACAGACGTGCCGCCAAATAATTTTGACTTGTATTTATTGGGAAAATAATAAAACCAAATACTAAGAACACAAAACTCTTTATTTACTACGAAAAAATTCCTTTTGCACTGTATAATTGTAAATGTTTTAGTTGTAGGTGTAATTCAAACTAAAGTAAGATTATAACGTGACTTGTGTTGTTGCAGATTGTGGATGACAAATAACTTATATTAGGATTGTAAGATATTATTACTTTTAGTAGAATGCATGCTCAATAGGAGTCATCTGCCAATCGGTTTTCAAGCGATTCATTGCTTTTGCTGTGGTTCACTTTTTTGACAAGACGAAATGCAGTTTTGCAGACGATGTTCCGCACACCACTGTTCCAGAACATACAACACACACCTTTTTGTCGCCTTTACTAATAATGCCATATTTCTAAATTCTTGAAATTCTCTGTTACACTTACTATCTTGCCCCTTTTATTATTTTTTTTCGCTGAACTAGGCATGTTAAATAACACTTAAAAATCATCAATGTAATACAAATATACTTTAAAACACAGAATGAAATCGACGCGTAGACAAACTTTGTCCGCGACATAACAAACGAGTGTGCTCCCCTCGCCTTCTTTCTCAATATTTCACAGCGAACTTTGAAGTAAAATGAAAAGTATTTCGATCGCCGAAAATATTGTGTCAGCCCTCCCTGGCCCATAGGTTCCAACATTAGAGAAGGGAAAACATTAATACAATTTGTTGGAGAGAGTAACTGATATCATAATTTTTTTTCTGGCATTTGAGGTCACAGAGAATCTCTCAAAACAAACCCTAAGAATTCTGGCACTTATTTCAATTGATATCTACGTTACGGGAACACATAAATCGCATTGATAATAAACGCACTCCATTATCAAAGCCACGCGATGTTCAAAATCCTATCCAATTCAATTGCCAGCGAAGGAGAGAAAAAACGCCTCAATTTTTATTCAACTCGTCCATTTGTTTCATAAATAATCAGTTTTTTCTTTTAACATGTAAAGGGAGAGCTCATTTAGTAGGAGGGTGTAGGAGAAAAAATGTGTCCACTCGGATGATAAAACAAGTCATTTTCTACAGGAGAGTGAATATCATTTTAATGCTCGAGTACTTTGATATCTAAAAACATGTTCCGAATTTGGGTCCTGAATATGAAAAGAGGAAAAATATTTTTCTTGTCTACACCAGAGACTGTAGTCGAATTTAACAAGTTGTAGCACATTAACTGAAAGAAAACTTGATCGGATTTCTTGCTACCACTAGAGAATATTTCACCAATGGGAGAGCTAGAAAAAAAGGTTTAGATATCCACAACACTGTCGTGGACGACAATGGTGCAAATAGAGTAGGCATCAATAGTGGAGATAAAACTCAAATATTAAATACTATAAATCCTAGGATATTTTTCACACCTTCATAACTGGAATCTGTTATTGATAGACGCAGCTAATTCGTCAGTGGCAGAAAAAACATTTTTTGGTTTCATTCACAAGATTTTTTTGCTCTTTTCACAAGTTCCTGCAAACGCTGGAAAGATAAATTAAAACTCACAATTAAGCCTTTATCAGACACAAGCTGGGAAAGCAGAATCGAGGCGGAGAACAATTGCATGATGTTGTTGAATGCATCTAAAACTTTAAAAACTAAACGGAACACACTCAGTGGTTGAAATTCCATTTTAAATAAAATGTTTATCGTAACATTACATGTATGGTATGAGTTATTAACGCGTTTCCATACCATACACAAATTTAAGCTGTACACGCTCGTTTATGCATTATTCTTGAACAATTGCGTACATTTTGTAGCTGCATCAACAAACTGTATTTGGAACATCTTGTTTGACGCTTTATTGAGTCAGTTATGATTTGCCAAAAGATTTTAAAAAGAAAATAATGTTTGATTATGAAGGCGGCGATCAATCTACAGAATTTGTCAAAAGCCGGTATGAAACAGAATTTTTTCATATGATGATTAATTCTGGGATAAGCAATAGGGATTCAAGATTTTTCTTTAAATCAACATTTTGAAATTTTTGGTTTTCTCTAGGATTTTAACAAGTTAAAATTATTTCCAAAGAGCAAATATTGAAAAACTGTCAAGATTTACGCAGTCCTGCCAGTAGATGAGAGCAGTGACATCTAACCTTACGCATTATATGAAGAACTACAAAATATGATCCTAAATTTACCCAACACCACTACAGAAGTGAAACATCTGCTCCAATATGTCATAGAGAATGATTTGAAAAAAATTTCCAAATATTTACATTGTCAGTCGAATTTTGTTAACAATACCAGTAAGTATCGCTTCCGCTAAGAGCTTTTCAAAATCAAAACTGATAAAAATTTATGTAAGAAATACAATTAGTCAGTAAAGACTTTCAGCTTTGGCAGTTTTATCAATTGAAGCAAATATAGCATCAAGATAAATTACGAACCAATTATTAAGGATTTCAGCAAAATTAAAAGTAGAAAATTTCTGTTTCTTCAGTTTTTTTTATTATTATTATTATTATTATTGTTGTTGTTTAATGTGCCAAAGAAATATGAGTAAAAAGTTTGGCTTTTTTCAAAATAAATATATATAAAAACTGGTTTTTTATTTTATAAACCTTTTTCTTACGCCATGAAAGGGCCTCGCAGAATGTATCTTGCCCACATTAAGTTCAAGTCTCGCCCCGCCACTGTAAATAATAATCAAGAAAAGTAAAAGAATAGCTAATTTTTACCATTTAATTTGTTTTGTTTATTAAATGTAATAATGATTATTATGTATAATTAATTATATTATTTAAAAATTTGGGGGGGGGTGAGCGTTAAATTTACATTTTAGTATTCGAGCTTTCCATATCGAGGAAGAAATGTGGAACGAAGCACAGGGTTGCCAATTCAGTCATTATGACACGTGCCAATTGCCGATTGGGTGAGTTGTTGGCAGGGTTGCGATAGTACCGTATTTTGATAACCAGAGGAGCTCAACTGTTCCTACCTCAACCTTGAACACACTGATCAACATACCGCTCGCTTATCAGGGGATTGCGGTTAGTAACACTAACTGCCATGCCGTTGGGTCTGGGTTCGAATCCCGGAGCAGTCATGGATGTTTGTAAATGTATAGAGCCTTCACGACATGGGGGTACTCTAAATAGGCGTCGAGCCGCAAGTTCTATCGTGAGATGGGTGAAAGGGGAAGAGAGGTGGAGAACTACCCCCAGGGTGTTCACCCTCAAAATCGAGGTGGAATCGCACTGTCGCCGGTAGGATGCTCAAGCTACGGCTAACGACAAGCGTCACTTTGCAGGCCTTCAGCTGATGTTACTACCATTCAATGGCAAAAACAACAACAGAGGCACATTCTTCGCTTTTGTTGCTCCATTTCTCCCACAAACTCTCATATTAAATATTCTTTTTAATGTGCACTTTTAAATTGCAACAGTGGTGTATACAGACTACTTTAATGAGGGGTTTATGTTTAAAGAAAACACACACAAAAGCATTGGCATAATCTTTACACTAAAATTAATACATTTTTTGGTATAAGGGAGCCAACCTTCGGTATACACCATTCTTCTGGAGTAAATAGCATCTGACCGAAACAATCCATGCAATATACTAAAGGTTAACACAAAACCCGAGAATTTTTGCTAAATCAGTGATTGATAAGCAAGAATTTGTAACTTTCTTACATACAATAAAATATACCTTCATATTTATTAAATACAAATTATTACTATTAAGGAGAATAACTTTTCTTAGCCCCTGGGCCTCTGCACAGAAGTAGGCCCTCTACACTAATGTAGGCCTCAACTACGACACATAAAAGTAGATGGTACACAGCATAAGTAGTCAAATACTCAGACAAACAATAGCTAGAAACAAATAAATGTATAGGACTTACAAATCGCACAAACTGGCTCGACCGACTGCCACCTTTTAACTGAATGGATAATGATGGTGTACGGTGGTAGACCTAGACCTATACATGGACGTCAGTCATCACACATAGCTAATTGACATATCATCCGAAATTCTGTTTTTCAGATAATACAACCGGAAATAACATTTGACAGTTGAAATTATTCTAATCATGATCTTACTAAGGTTGAGTTGAGAATGAGATGAGGCCCTGGGTCCAGTTGACTCTGCCCCCATACCCCACTCAACAATCAATAATATCATATGTATATTACTCCAAATAAAGTACAATATTTTTATAGCATATCAACAAATATTTTAACTTAAAATGGACAGTTAATTTGTTACAGGACATTTTTCAACTCGAGATTCTAGTGATAACATTGTTAAAACGTTACATAATTCAAAACCAGTAACTATAAAATGTATAGCCAGAATAAGTTAGGGGTGGCTCTACATTCTAATCCATAACACTAATCAATATATACAAACAGAGCTGAATCACGAGTGCAGGGGACTGGAGAATATTTCCCTCCCCTCCAGTCCCATGGCAAAATTGTGGAGGTGGAGATAGGTGGTGTCGGCATCTATCATCCCTCCGAGGAATTTTGACAAGCTAATTTGTACTGTCACCTGTATGGTGCTCAAGGCCTAGACCAACGACAGGCGTACTTCTAGCCCCTTGCCATCATGAATTTCGTAGGCCTCGTTCTGACTACGTCAGACAGGTAGTATTAGCCAAAACAACACATACATAGCAGCTATAATATATTTTAAGTAATATTTAACAATATAAATTGATAACATCCAAATAAAATTACTTATTCATTTGGTTCTGGATTAACGCTGAACGTTGAGATACTGTGTTGTTATTACTAAAACTCTACAAAAAGAATTATTTAACACTATGGAAGAGACTTATAAAAAAAAAGATAAGGCAAACATTCTGAAACTAGTTCTGAATTCTTTTGAAGATATATTGATATTCAAATAAAAAAAATTCCATAATATGGCATCATATTTCTTATTTCTACATTATATAATTTGAGCAAAAGAAATTCACAATGAATGTTGATTTTTTCAAGCGAAATGAATTCTGTAGGATGTCCAATTTAATGACACATTTTTCAATAAATACTTACAATTAGAACAACACTCTGCTGCAGCAATTTTTGGAAGCAAAAGATTAAAACCAACAAAACTGTTACACTTATGACAAAATTTGTATTTATACATTTCCAATGGAGCATTTCTAATAAAATTTATCTTTTGGACGAGAGAAAAGCAACCACACACACACATAAATTTTAAATATTGATTATAAAATAAGACCAGCTTGAGAGGATCCAAAAATGTTTAAACAACTAAATAGTATATGCAGCATGTTTATTTTTACTATAAAAGTATCATAACCTATGTACATGTGCACTCTCACTTCATAAATTACTAATCTGTTTCTTCATAATAAAAATTTACTGAAAATACTACACATAAAATATTTCAGTAGAATCATTTTTTTTAAAAAAATCAATAATTTCATGCTTTAAAAATAAAGAAACATAAAATAGAAATAAGTAATGTTGTAATGTCTCATGAACTAAATGTTCATGCAAAAGAGTTAAAATGTTCAAGGAAAATAAATATCTCATAAATTTTAAAATGTTCATGCAATTGAACTTAAAAAAAAACACTCTTCAATCAACGTCTACGATATCCTTCAAAATTCTTTTTTTGTTTCTTGGAAAACGAACTGACGCATGAAGCTGTTACTCAAGTAAAGTTTTAACCCGCATCACACACACATTTCATAGAGCAATGCTATGTTTATTTTAGAACTGTTACTGTTTATTTTTCTTCTAATCAAAGTAACAAAAAAAAAACTTCCGAACCAATGAAATACTCTTGAATCAATAAATTATATCACATTTCAAAATTCATTTCTTCGGCTATTAAAACCATTACAAAAAAATTATACAAACAAAAATAATTGATGAAAACTTTCAAATTGAAACAACATTCCAAAACTTTGATTCGGGTTTCACGCAAGTCTCACACATGTACACTTCTTTAAAAAAAATAACAGAATAGAACTTTTTTTTTCGACTGCGGTTTAAAGAAAGTAAAATTAAAATGTAATTAAATTATGCAATAGTCACTAGAAAAGTTGCATGTACTGTCAACAAAGGCTCAGAATAACTCACCGAAGTTGCTAGGCAACAATCTTCTATAGATAAGTGTAAACAAGTTCGGACGCAGATATGAAACACTAAATTTTGAATACACTCACTATACCTTAACAACTCAGACAAATACTCTCGTACTTGAACACCATATGATTCGTCTCCCAACACGAAATCTAAATTTAACTCACAATAATATTTAACACAATCCGAATTGTTCATGTTGAGCGCCATCTAGTGACTCTCTTTCTCGACACTAAAGAAACACGACTTGTTACAGGAAACTAAGCATTTTAATGCTTTTCAGCTAACCAGTCCTTTTCAAATGAGTTTTTTAAATCCTCTTATGTTATGAATAACCCTTAAAACTTAGTCAAATAAGATTTTACACAGCTAAATTTTTTGTTCTTCGATGTAAACGATTCCAGATGCCATATTGACCTTGAGGGTCATGAGTCTTCATAATAAGAGATTCAAATCATAGACATCCAAAATGATATTTTTGCTATCAAGTACACTATATATATACTATTTCAATAGAAGTATCTCTATATATTTTTTAAATTCGTCATTCTTTCAAAAGCAATACAATTGGCTTCATTTAGTCCTTCATGAGTTTTAAAACGTTTAAACGGTGTGATGGAACATCATAGATTGAACCGAAAATTCTGTTCTGAAACTCCTATTGCCCTCTTGATTCTTTTTAAGGATCATATTATATCAATTTCAATTTTAGGATATTAAAATTTTCTGTGGAAAGACCAAGAGCCACTGAAGCGCCAGACCGTTAATTCACAAAATATCCCATTATTTCATTTCCAATTGAAGAAGGAATAAAATCTTTATATAGTTCTCAAATTAATGCTATTAAATTATAATTCATCATTACTGAGTTTTATGCCGTTCAGCCGAAAGCTTACTTCATATTTGTAAAAGTATGTCAATAAATTTCAGTGATGTGCTCTGTTTATTGTTTTTGCCTACAAATCTCAATTGTAATTTCGAAAATAATTTAAAAAAAAACATTTGTGATGTATAGCCAAACCGGATGCAAAAATAGGTTGGTATCTGCTAAATGCAGTCTCTCGTTTTGAAACCTTATAATGCTTTTTTCTAGAGATTTTAACATGTTTATTTATGTACGCGGATGTGCTGCTTCAAATACAGCAAAGTAAAACTGACAACATCCAGTTGTTAAAAGTGAATAGATACAAATTAAAAAATGACGCAGACGATTTCAAATGTTAAGGAATTTGAAGAAGTTGTTGAACTCAATGAAACATCTATAAATTGGTCTCCAACACATAATTCCGTACAAAATTTAAAAATAGTCATAAATAAATGACTACCGAATTATTGTCATGCAAAAGAGTTCACTGCACATTGGATTGCTTTTTAGTCAGTTCATTTAAAGGGAAATGATAATCACCAATATTCGAGAGAAAGGCATCGGTCTTTGTTTTAAAATGAAATACTATGAAGTTTCTAATTTTTAAAAAAACAGCTAAAAATGAATAAAAACAACAGGAAAAATCATTTACTGCTGTCCCGGTTTGATTCTCAGCGTCACACTTAGAAGCAAATGAGAGTTATTCACGATGGACCTCATAATTATGAGGTAAGGTCAAGTGACGATGATGATGCGTAAGCAGTATCTTTTTCTCCAAATTTTCACATAATATCAACGTGAGAACTTTGAGGGTCTATTTGATCCTCTACGCGGTCTTTAAAACTACCTTAAATTATTGCTTAAAATTTTCAAATTGCTTTTTTTTTTTGGTGATAATTACTAGCTGTATTCTTAAAAATCTCCATTCTCAATTCATTTCTCATCTCCATTGAAGTAATTTTGAGAACTCCAAACCGTTTTGTAGAGTTTTTTTTTTTTAAATTTCTTTAAATGATATGGACTGAACACAACTATCAGTTAGCTTATGTTTTCAGAAAAAGAAAAATCCATTTTAGGTACCATTATCGGAGATCATTTTTCTTTATCGTCAAGAAAAAGCTAACCACCAAGTGACCATGATAATCAAGTGTTCATGGTTGCGAAATCGTGGTAATTGTCACCTCTGAATCTTGGAGATTCATGCCTTGATGCTACTGAAGTACCATGTAGAGGTACCGATGCTTGATAATTCTGTCGTGTCTCAAAGTCCTCGCAGGTGTCATCTTCGTCACTTGAGCGAGGTTCAAATTCACTAGGTCCGTCACCAATAGCTCTCATGTTGTTTCTATAAGTGTAACAACCAGTTAATCAATTTTATGTATGTGGAATTTTGCATTGCAACGGAATATGCATGAAAAAAAGGCAATATTAAAATGTATTGGCATACCTTCAAAATTTGATTTTTGAAACCAACATATGAACATTTTCTAAAGATTTTGTTTTTTTATTGGAAGTTTCTTGCTTTCAATTTTAGAGTTTTCTGTCCTTTCATTTTGACCTGTTTTAAAACTTTAAATATCACTCAAAGCAGATCTATCAATCAACGTTACGTGACATGTAAAGCATTGCTAAAATCAGCGTACTCTTTCAAGTTTACTCTTCTTGCCATTAGTAGTTTGAATAAACTTTCAGTCAATCAAAATAGCCAATCACTGGAATTTTCGGACTCGCTTATTTTACGACATCCTAACACTTATCGCCAAAACGTCTAAAGACAGAAGTACTCATAATAGTTAGACTGGTGGAAAAATTTTGGCTAGGGAATAGTGGAAGAAAATATAGGGAGAAAGGGATTCGTTGGAAAAATTGTGAGTAAAACTCTAGGATAACTTCAAATGTACTTTATATTGTTCGTTGACCTGCTTAATTTGTTATTAATTTGATGTAGGAAGGCTCAAAGTAAAATATGACGAAAAAGAGATTCCAGATGAAGAAAAAGTTAAACAGTTTTCTTAAAGACTATAATGAAAGTTCTAAACTCTGGTTGCCACCTTTGGATATTTATGAATAATTGGCTAATTCCCAAATAATTACTGTAGAAAATGAAGACTGTATAATTATGATTTTAATTGATAGGAATGTAAAAATAACTTCAACTTACCGCATCTAGTAGTACTGCAAGAAATTCTGGGTGGTGGTAGGGAACTTTTAAAAGGAGTTTAATTGAAAAAGAGAGAAAACGAGTCATTGAAGTCGTATAACAAGTGTTTAAAAATCAGTTTGTTGTCAGTGAATATGAATTAGACATCTTCCTCTCCCCCCCAGATGTTAATTGGTGTATGAAGAGGTAGTAGAGGTATTCTTATCCTTAGTTTTGAATCAAAACAGAAAAAGATAAAAGAGGGTATGGAGAGAAAAAAACTTTTCTTTTCCTTTGAATTATAATTGCATTTATTGCATTTTAGACTAAATATCGTCTTTCATAACAACTATTTAGATGAAAATATTGAAAAATAGAATAAAATAAAGCATAGTGGAAAAATATCAAACGTATGGAAGAAGTGTTCACTTTCAAATAAAAAAAATAAGGAAAATCAAGATAATCACAAGCAACTGAACTTTTCTTGAGTGAAAAACGATTTACTGTTATCCCATTTGAGCAAAGCACAGAGCATAATATTGCTCCTCTAACTGCCAGCAATAAGATATATGACCCCTTTTGGTTCTTCCCTCAAATAAAATAATATTTTCAAATAAATAAGAACTTCAAAAAATGTTTTTATTTTATTCAAATCAGAAAAATCAGATACATATTAAACTAACGTGTATTTTTGAATTCGTGGTAAAATCTAAATCTATATGTATGTAATGCTTTCCATCAATTTAATCCGCAATAACTTTTTAATTATTGATGGTCCATTCCTTCAGGACCCGCGTTTAAATATTTGGCTAGCTTACCCACATAATCAGGAATTAATCGTAATTGCATTTTAGAAATTAACAGCTTAAATTGCATCAGAAACTATCGAGCGGTAGTTTTCGGCCAATTATAGCCTCCGTTAGAAAAAGTCACAAAGGATTTGTCACCTCATATAAATATCGGAAGTTTCTTTGTCGCCTTCCTCTTTCATCTGCTTGTATTCGCTATGTAGCTTTTGTCTGTTTTTGTGTTTGTGTCCAATTATTGTGAAGTCCAAATGCTGTTATCCATTAACGTTTATATTGTAACGTCGTCAGAAGGTAGCGTGAAAATAAAACATCACAGCAAGGTTGTGGGAGTAAAAAAAATACTTTTAATTTTTTCCTCCAATAGGATAATCGAATTAAATTAGTTTATGAAGTTGATAGTCTCCGTGCCTAGCCAGTATGGTAGCCCCGGTTTGAAATCGCTCTCTCCACAGCTTGTCTCGGTACAATCCGCAAGGCGTTTTTTATTATTCGCGTTCAGGATTCCTGGTCAGCATCACGGAACAAAACTCCGGGATCCTCCTCTCCGCTTCCTAAAACGACCAGCCCTCGTCTTTTTCGGGCTCTTTCTTTTTCCTCCCTTCTTTTTTCTTTTATCTGGCTTTTCTAGCCTTTTAAAATATCAGGGGCAGTCCATTTCTCCCCCCTCACGCTTTCTCATTGGTGGGCCCATATGAGTCGATCCTTGAGCCTCAACTCATTAGAGCCCATTGGTGCATAATCCGCCAATCGTTCTCTCCCCTGGTTTCTTCACAAACCAGCAGATGTCCGACACATGCTCCGACGGCCAAACCCCTTCGCGGCCCACTGTCGTCGTTTTACCGCCTTTGATGACAATTCGCCATTGTGTATGTAAGGCGACAGTCAGCTGCCTCGGAAGCGATCTCGTCCACAGTAGTAGCCAGACTATTGTTTGCCTAGTCTAACTGGCACCAAAGTCCAGACGCTAAATAAGCGATAATGAACCCCAGCTGCCCGTCCACCAAAACTCAATCTAGTATTGTCCTGAAAGAGTGAAACTTGTTTCGAAAAGAGGACGTCACAATATGTGTGTATGACCATGAATAAAAGTTGGGTGTTAATTAAGATGTTTCTTTGAATAAAAATATATCTCTTTACTACAACCGGAAAAATGAACTACATGAAACACCACACTCGACATCCTTACATACATTTTTAACGATATAAACAGCTTCTCAAAGGGCATCTTGGTGATTGATCTGCAATATAGTACAAATAAAAAGATAGACGCTAATTCACTTTTGGCTTATTATGCTTAAGAAGTACAAATCAAATAACTTTCCTCTTGCTTTTAAAGCAGCTCTCAAGGACTTCTATGTAGATGATTTGATGTCCGGAGCCAATTCACTCTCTGAAGCCCTGGAACTACGAAACCAATTGACTCAAATGTTGTCCAGTGCCGGACTTGTATTGAGAAAAGGGTCTTCTAATCGCAACGAACTCTTAAATTCAATCGATTCAGATGTGCGTTTATCTAATGCTTCTTTGAATATAGACAATAATGATACATTAAAAAACTTAGGTATCCTGTGGCATCCAACTTCAGATGTATTTTAGTTCAAAATCACTCCTTTATCTTTTGAAGGCACCTTAATCAAAAGAACATTATTTTCTACAATTGCTAAGACTTTCGATCCACTTGGATGGTTATCACCCAACACAATTCAGTATAAAACAATCATGCAAAGACTGTGGAAACAACAATTCAGTGAGATGAAAGAGTTCATCCAGACATTACACTTGAATGGGAATAACTTACTAAGGATGTGCAATTAGTCAAAGACATCAAAATTGCACGATTCTTGTTAGTCGATTTAGACAACCAGTTTCATCTATTTGTCTTCAGTGATGCTTCTCAAAAGGCTTATACAGCTTCAATTTACTATCGCTCTGTATCAGGTACAGGAAAAATCAAAGTTCAACTAATAATAGCCAAGACAATAGTTGCCCTATTGAAACCTGTCTCACTTCCTCGATTAGAATTGTGTGGAGCCCTTCTGTTAGTTAAACTGAT
Organism: Trichonephila clavipes; assembly: GCA_019973935.1. NCBI lineage: Eukaryota > Metazoa > Arthropoda > Arachnida > Araneae > Nephilidae > Trichonephila > Trichonephila clavipes. The sequence continues at coordinate 80,240 of BMAU01013654.1, forward strand.
GGACTTTACTTGCTAAGCTTTGAATTACTCTTTATCACAAACCCAATTTTATACGGATTCCACTATATTACTTGCTTGGATAGGATCCCATACCAGCCGATGGAAAACCTTCGTAGCCAAGAAAGTGGCGACAATCCAGACGTTATTTTCTGCTACCTAATGGCATCACATCAGTGGAAGTGCTAATCTTGCAGATCTTGCAACCGTGGTGTATTATCTTCAACTTTTCACACTTCAATATGGTTGTGTGGTCCCAAATTTTTACTTAAAACATTTCCTTTTCAAACACTCTTCTATTCCTTTTCCTTGAATGATGGCGTACCAGAAGAAAGGTACTGTGCATTAAATCATTTATTGTACCAAATCGCTTGCCTGATGTTAATGATTTACTTCATAAATTCTCTTCTTTTTCTAAACTTAAACGTATAATAGTATATTGTTTAAGATTTGTTAATAATTGTAGAAATTCAAAATAATAATAATAATAATAACAATTGGGTTTTTAAAAACTAGTGAACTAACTAATGCTATGTATGTATTAATTAAATTAGTGCCAATTGTTGAGTTTATATAATAATGAGATCAGTGCTTTAAAAGGACATCAACCACTATCTTGCACAGAAGCAAAATTTTATCTCTAAATCCATTTTTAGATCATTCAAATATCCTGAGGGTGGGCGATCGTTTGCGACATGCAAATTTAGCATACGGCCACAAACATACCATCTTGATACCAAAACGGCATATTCTCACAGATCTCATTATTAGACATTATCATGAAATTCTCTTGCATGCTGGTACACAACTTGTGCAAATCTTGTATTCAAGAACAATATTGGATAACAGGTGCTAGAGATGTCATCAGACACTTAACCAGAAAATGTATAAAATGTTGCAAAGCAAGAGCTTCTATCACTAATCAAATGAAGAGCGATTTGCCATCTTCTCGCATTTTTCCTGCTCCTGCTTTTATGTGCTGTGGAGTAGATTATGTCGGTCCTTTTCAAACTAAAATCATTAAAGGTAGAGGTTCCAAATCCTTTAAAGCATACATAGCTCTGTTTGTTTCACTATTAGAACTATTCATATAGAACTGATGACTGATCTTTCACACACACACACACACACACACACACAGAAGATACATTTATTGCAGCTCTGAAGAGGTTTATTTCCCAAAGAGAAGAATGCAGTGATATATATAGTGATTGCAGTTCCAACTTTGTTGGCACAAAACGCAAACTCATGGAATTTGAAAAGCTTACAAAATCAGACAATTATAATCACAATGTTAGTAAATTTTTAACTGATAATCGTATTAAATGGCATCAAAATGTTCCAGGTGCACCACACATGGGAGGTCTTCGGGAAGATGGAATAAAGTAAACTAAATATCACTTTAAGCCGCATTGTTGGAGAAACGAAATTAACATATGAAGAATTTGAAACATTTCTAACTCAAATACAGGCTTGTCTTAATTCCAGACCATTAACGCCCATATCTAATGACCCAAACGACCTATCATCCTTAACGCCTGGTCATTTCATCATTGGAAGGCCATTGACAAGTATTCCTGAAACTAATTATATTGACGCAAATATTTCCTATCTAACTAGATGACAACAATTTCAAAAACTAGTTCAACAGTTTTGGAAACGTTGGTACAAGGAATATTTAACTCGATTGCCACAAAGGCCCAAATGGCTTCTGCCAACTAAAAATTTTCAAGTGAATGACTTGTGCCATTAAGATTCAACCCGCATGATCGTGGGGGTTAGATATTCTTATACGTTTTTGCTTCTGGAAAAGTCGTATGTAAGAAAATCGGGAATCTATAAAGATTGAGCCAATTTGCAGAAAGTGTAAAGTGTTACTTTTAATCAACAGACGATGGTTGTGGTTCATGTTTTGCTTTCACCTGAGAAATCTAGCTTTGTTTTCAAACACAACGAAAACACGTCTTCTTTTTATCTGTCGTAAAAAGGTAATTATCAATATATTTCTAATTGATTAGATACAAATTTTTGTATTAATGTTTAAATAATTGTAAAATAGCATTAAGTATTAACGTTGCTTGTAGGGCTCGGAATTTCATAACCCACGCGATCGTGCGAGTTGGGCGTTACTTGAGTCATTGCAGCTGTAAAGGTAAGTAAAGAGTGTTTTTTTCCAGGTATAGAAGTTTAAGTTGGCATTACTTTCCAAGATGGCGACCAATTTAACAGCTGTCAAGTGATTTATTCTCAGTTTGGTTTGGCAATGCATCAAAACGATCATCAAGCAAGGCGTAGATTCGTCGAATGGGCCCAAAACGAGATTGCCGTTCTTCCCGATTTTCATAAGCGAATTTTGTTTAGCGATGAAGCGCACTTCTGGTTGAATGGCTACGTCAACAAACAAAACTGCCGCATTTGGAGTGAAGCTAATCCACAAGTGTATGTCGAAACACCGTTACATCCAGAAAAACTGACTGTTTGGTGCGCTTTATGGGCTGGTGGAATCATTGGTCCGTACTTCTTCAAAAACGATGAAGGCCACAACGTTACAGTCAATGGTGATCGGTATAGAGCCATGATTACTAACTTTTTCATTCCTGAATTGAACAATCATGATGTCCAAGAGCTGTGGTTCCAACAAGACGGCGCAACATGTCACACAGCTCGTGCCACAATCGATTTATTGAAAGACACGTTTGGTGACCGCCTAATTTCACGTTTTAGACCTGTGAATTGGCCTCCAAGATCTTGTGATTTAACACCACTAGACTATTTTCTGTGGGGCTATGTAAAGTCATTGGTCTATGCGGATAAGCCACAAACGCTTGACCATTTGGAAGACAACATTCGCCGTGTTATTGCCGATATACGGCCACAAATGTTGGAAAAAGTCATCGAAAATTGGACGTCCAGATTGGACTACATCCGAGCCAGCCGTGGCAGTCATATGCCAGAAATCATATTTAAAATGTAATGCCACAAGATTGTCTTTCGAATAAAAAAAAATCATGTCAATCGAATAATACATCGTTGTTTTATTGCAATTTAAAGTTCAATACCTCTAAAAAAACACCCTTTACTTACCAAGCGAATTTTCTTTTCTGTTACAATAATTTTGATGAAAGCCTACATAAAAATGAAATATATAGTTATATAGTTAATACCAAATTTTCTTGGGGGTCACTATGGATGAGTTGCTTTTTATTTCTGTCTCTCTCTCTCTCTCTCTTTTTTGCAATTGATTTCTTTTTCATACATTTGTTGAGGAGTATGGCATTTTTATCCTCTCCACAGATATTTGCATCCATCTCTCCCCCTCCCCCCCAAAAAAAATCTGCATTTTCCTGGGGGAGTTAGCATGGTGTGGTTTAAATAAATATATATTTAAATAATAAAATTTTCTGATACATTTTACTGTTTTTCATGGAATACTGTGCTAACTTTTAACCAAAAACTTTTTCAGGTTTCTAAAAGGAGAAGAATTCTCACAAAGGAAGAAATTTTGCAATTGATGAATAAATCAGATTGAATTTAGTGATCTCTCGGATGATGACAACGCTTCGAACAAAACATATGAATCGCGTATCCTGGAAGGAGAATCAAGTTCAGATGAGAGCGATGAAGAAAAACATCGGAATATTTGAAATAAAAAGACAATTTTGGATCATTCTTTACCATAAAAGTATCTTGAACTCATTCAATACGTTGATTTAGCTGTTACAAATTCTCAATTTCTGGGCAAACAAGATGCAATATAAAATAAAATTTTTCTAAAAATCAAAATGGATCGCTTAAAATTTAAATTAGAAATAGTTGAAGCTCGTTATCAGCCTCTCCACGTACTAACAAAAGTATTTCAACTGATTCAACTGATGATGAGTTGTGATTCCATTCGCAAAAAGATCGAAGCGTCATAATTCACCTTCTATACATGTCATGACTTTTATCCTGGCCATTCCAGGATCGAAAATGGCATGTATAGCCATTTTCTATGTGTTGATGACATTTCAAGGCTTCGCAAGTGCAGATTTGAAAACTACGAAAGTAGTTCGAAAACATGTTGTGAAAAACGCAATGGTTATTTATACTTGTCAAAAGCAAAACCAAAGATTTTTACAGTAAATAAATAATGAATTAATAAAAGAGTTAACTATGCATCAATATTTTCCTTATTTGTAACAATTTTAATTGAATTAAAGTTTTTTCTTCTATTAACTTAGAGCTAAAAATGCATAACTCGTAAAATTTCATAATTCACAGATTACGTCTAACCCGCGCGATCGTGCGGGTACCGTCTACGTTCCAGTGAAGGAGTGGGAATTTTTTTATTATTTTTCCCAGTGTCATATTGGGGTCCATATACTATTAATAACAAAAGGAATTTAATATTTAAAGATAAAAATAATTTGGGTCTTAAAGGGTTATAAAAGAGGACAATTTATCTCCTACTAAATGGAAAATGGGTAGAATTGTTCAATTACATTCTGGTCTAGACAATAAAGTGAGGGTTGTCAATGTCAAAACATCATACGACATATTAAAAAGAAATATAACAAAATTAAGTCTTGTACCGATTTAAAAATCTATATTTTATTATTTGTAGCTAATTTAAATATGCATATATAATACATTGCTGTGAATGTTTTGTTAAATTTTTAAATTTCAATTTTGTAACTTTATATTGAAATAATATTTCAAGGCACCTTTTTAAGTCTTTTCACCGTAAGAGGGCAGCGTGCGAATGTAGTTTCATGTCACTGAGTAGTAAACAGTAAGTAAAACATTCTTCAAACAAACCCGTCTGACGGATGTGGATTGATTGATTGATTGAATATTAACGTCGCACTGTTCAGCTACACGAGGGCTTTCGGCGACGGACCACGTAATTTTGAACCATGGTCAAGTGACGTGGACGACACCTGAGCTGGCACCCCCCTTCCCCTAACTACCACACCACACCAACGGGAGGACGTCTGACGGATGTGGAAGAAACTTCGAAAAAGAGAATTTTAATGTCATTGATATAGAAATCATACACACACCTGTAAGTCCTGACACTGAGAGTGTCAGGGGAATCGTGCAAGGAATAAAACTATACAATTGAAGAAGCCCGTGCAACGCCGGGCCAAGCAGCTAGAACTCATCACATGTACCAACTCATCACATGTAAACCAAAAAATTGAAACAAATAAAATAGTGAAGATATTAATCGAGATATACATTTAATAGTAATTCTGAAATGTATATTCACAAACATCCAGTGTACATAGAATATTATTTAATATGAAAGTTTTTGTGATTACGAGAATTCCCTTTTATAGTGAGAGTATTTTTTCCTTTACAAGTATATATATTATGCTAACATTATCAATCATAAGTTCATAATTTGATTCTCATTTTTGTAGGTAACTTTGAATTTAAATTAAATTTTTTATTTCAATAAGTATACATTATTAACCTTTCATTATTATATAAGTATTTCTTGTTTTATTCCTTATTTAACTTTTTATTTCCTAAGTGATTCCAACATATTAAAAGTAAAGATAATAATATTTATTCTATAAGGTAGTAATGAGAGATTCCAAACCATTGGAAAAAATATATGCAAATTAAGAATCTTTGGTTTTTAACTTTTTAAAAATTTTGATTTATAATTTATGGTAACTATTATACAATATATTAAGGGAAAATATCATTGGAAAAAATGTAATAGTTTTTAGAAATTCAATCCAATTAACCTTTGTTTTGAATGTATTTTGTACTTATTGTATTACATATAAATTTTAAAAATAATAGTATGTATAAAAGTAGGATTTACCAATACTATACTGTTCTAAAATACAATTTAAAACTTGTAGAAAACTCTTAAATCCTGGGTAAGTTATTATGAAAGTTTTTGATTAATTAAGATTTATTCTTTGATGAAAATAAATTTTATTTTTACAACACAATAATTCGCATACAAAATAGAAAAAAATTATTAAAATGTTGAGTTTAGAACCACACAAACTTTACTGCGAAAGAATTTTTACCAATTTCCGAAATTTTTGTAATTACTTTTCGTTTAATAACCAAGAGGGGAACAAAAGATTCACAAAGTATTAATAGAATTAAAAACAATAAATCTTACATGATAACGCAAATAATAAATAACAAAACAAATACAACATGGCGCACGCAAGCTAATACTATTTACTTAGTACACATTACACTTGTTAAACATTCCATTAGTTGCTAATAAACGCGATAAGCAGGCAATTATATGAACCTTGCTCTAAAAAATTTAACAAGGTATTTTAGGAAAGATACTGAAATTAATGAAATAAAATCCTGAGTCTGAAATCTGCAGATCATCTTCGATCCATACAGTTCAAAAAAAGTTATAGAAACTTGCATTAGAACTTTGAAAAACTTAGTTGAATTTCGATGAGTTGTGAAAGGTTCCGAGTCAATGTTGTTGCTTACAAAGTAGAACTTGTCCATATATTTCCATTTTTAGCAAAATTTTTTAAGGTAGGGGAAGGAGGATAGATACACACTTGCCTCCGAAAGTCTCCGTACAGGCAATCATCTTACGTGTTTATGCTATAATTATTATTAAAATCTCCTCACTTTAGAAAATGAAAATACTTGTCATGGATTATCCAAAATTTCCTTATTCAAACAACAGCAACAAAATTCACCTTAACAAGAAAAAACAAGAATGACCACCAAATAATCACCAACCATCCGCGCCAAAAGTCTACGTGCACTTACAAAATGGAGATTTTAAAGACCTTTTATTGTAAAACAATTGTACCAAATCGTGTTTTTAAGTAACTATAAGCTTCTTTTGTGATTTATTTAGGATTTGAGATTTGAAAGCTTTTGTGGTTCCATGACAGGCAACAGAATAGAGATCGATATATTATTGAAAGAAAAATCATCATAGATCGTCAGTAAAGGGGAAATTTTTAAAGCAATTCTTGAAACTGTTAATAGACATTCATTGATTCAAAATGTGTTCATAAACTACAAATCAATTAAAATTTTAACGTCCAAACCTAGATCCGGCCAGCCGTTTGCAGTATCATCTCGATAATCTTGCTTTGTAATACGCTCTATAAAAATAAATCCAAGACTATAAAGCTTCACAAATAGCTAAAAAAGTAGCTGAGATCTTGCAAAAAAGTGTGACTTTAAACACAATTCGAAGAAATCTGAAAAAAGATGATTATGATGGCCGAGTTGCGCTCAACACAAACCATTCATCTCTCGAGTGAACGGAGCTAAGAGAATGAATGATCTTTGCCAAAAAAAATATCTGAATAGGACACATAATTATTGGAAAAATGCAATATATTCAGTTGAAAGTAATTTTTGTAATTTGGCATAAAAAAGAACAAAAATATGCCTGCAGAAATTCCTGGACAGATCTTAAGAAAGAGAATCCTTTTTCGTCTATCAAACATGGAAGAGGAGGCATAATGTTTCGGGGTGAAGCCTTTAGGGAAGCAATCTGGAATTTATTGAATAAACATTGTACAAAATTCATTACTTGAGCTTATTGAGTAAAATATCAGGGCATATGCCGAGAAACTTGCAGTGTGTGATTACTTTTACTTTCAGCGACATACAGGTACCAAGTAAATGGCTCACATTGTTAAGTAATTGTGAAGCCATGGCTGTTCCGATATGTCCCAAACGAATTCTGTAAGCTATTCTAGTTCCCAGACCTAAGCATAATACAGAATTTGAGGGATTTACTCTAGAGAATAATGAGGGAGGACGTAATAACATCCAAGGAAACGCTCGAATCTGTCATAGTAGAAGAATGGAACAAAATATTCAAAGATAAAACGACTAAGCTAGTTAAATTCCTGCCAAATATATTGAGAGAGTTATAGAAAGAACGGACTATCTTAAAAAGTATTAACTTTTGGTTAAAATCCATTCTTGTAATGGTTTTTCCTGTGTACGCAGACTTTTGACGCACACGTGTCGTTCTCAAATTATAAATATTTGTATCATTGAATGTAATATTCAGGTGATTGTTGCTTATACTATTTTAATTTACGACGTTAGAATAATAAATAAAAAATAGAATTGATTCAGAAAAACTTCATTTAATTAGCGATCTTTGCATGAATATGAAAAATGATCGTCTGTACGCAGACTTTTGGAGGCAAGTGTAGATCAAAACTTAGTTGATTTCTTTTGCGTGAATATTTAACATTTTTCTGGCGAAGGAGATTTTATGATTGTACTTAAAATAAAGTTTATCGCAATGCATTCAGTTTCACGCATTTGAAGTTTGTAGAGAATCTGGCTAAGTTAGCTTCAAATTCTCAAACTTTTGCCAACATCATCCCATTTTAAAAGAATAATATTCTTCATAGACCCCCTTATAGTTTTATCAATAATATACAGCATATGTAATAATCATAACAGAAGAAAAAACTTGGAGATAAAATTTTTGCTTAGAATACGAACACAAAATTAGAAAAAAAGGGGAGGGGTTATTTTATTTATATTTTATTTCCTTTATACTATTATACTCGTATTCCACTTTAGATGCGTGGATCACAAATCCCAATTCAAGTCAATATTATATTTATACGTATTGAAACGGATATTATTATTTAACTAATACAATCCTTAAAAATTAAAGTTAAAAAAAACGAGTCTTACAGTAGTCGCATATGATGTGTAACATCTGACATGGTATCGTGGTAAATACGTAATATTAATTTTTCTCCTGAAAAAAATATGAATCGGATATGATTGAAAATAATTTTCTATCGAATAATTATACCTTTAATGAAAATTGTATTTAATTATAACAAAAGGAATAAATAGACTTATGATAACTAAAATGACACATATACTTGTGATTTCAAAGTATTTCATCGTTGGGTGGATGACCTGAGTACCCAGCTCTTTCGAGCTACAACCTCATATCAGTAGGTATTTGAGTGACTGTACATGTTTGGCTTTTGCCCTTTGTTAAGTTTAAATGCTTTAAAAATAAAATAAAAATACTGGGGATTTTGGGAAAAAATAAAAAATTAAAATATTAAAACTGCATTAAAATTGAGAAAACAAGCTTCAAAGTCGGCACAAAGCATCAAAAATAAAGTTAAAATTTCGGTCTTGGATGGGCGGGGCTAAGCCGACTAATGGGAATGCAGCTAGGATCACGAAAAAGTAGTTGAAAATAAAACAGAAAACAGCTTTTTTAAAAGCTATTAAAAATATACTATCAAGAATAAAAATAGTAGAGGAACATTTAAATAAAAAGAGATCAGTCGGAATAATTTTCAGAGGAAAATTAAATAGTCAAAAGTAAAAATTGAAAGAATCTGGGGATTGAACCCGATGCATAGCATTGTGAGCGAATGACTCTGACCACTAGAGCACGGGGAACTCGTGGAAAGAGGTGAAATAAGCATTTAAGATGGAGGAAGCGAGATTTGAGAAGAGAAAAATAATTACATGAAGAGGGGGTCTGAGAAAATATTTCTAGGTCTGTTGAAATTTGGATTAGGGATATATTTTTCAATATATCCAAGATCGAGAGATTACTAGAATTATCAATATTTTGAAAGAAGTTTGTGGCAATCTTTTTAATGAACTGTCAGCTAATTAGATTAACTGTCTAATTGGCTTGTCTAATAGAACTAATTTTACTTGCGGTCCTGAGGTCAATTTCAAAGTATTTAAAAACCGTTGAAAAACAGCGCCAATAACAGTACCACTGTTAGCAGTCGATACGTTCTAATTTGTGTTCATTTACAGCTTGAGTTCATCCTTCAAAAAAGCTATAAGCGGCTCAGCTTTTCGCAAACTGAAGCTAAAGTTAAAATCACCACTCAAAATCAGGGGAAGCGAGTGATAATTTTTTTAAATGAACAGAACCACCTTCGTTATATGGTAAAAGTACACAAATCAGGAAATCTTTAATTTTTTTTAACCGTTTGATTCGAAGTAATGTATAAGACCACCGAAATCACTGTTTGTCCATTTTCAAATAAGCATTCTGCCGCACTTATGTCTAGTAGCTTGATGGCTACTAGAGTTGGACCCTTAAGTGAGGATAGCAAAACAACACAGCCACGCACTATCATTGGTCAAATCAAGTAGAGCGTGCTTACTTCACATCCTGTTATACACATCCGTCTCTTTTAACAAAATCACTCCTAACAAATATTCAGCAATCGAGAGGAAAGATGTTACACATCAGAAATGTCATCGACCGTTTAACAAACCTTTGGAATACTGTACACCCTTTGTAAACTTCGACAGATCTCAAGGATCACATCTTTACCCAGTTGGAAAACTGCTTAAGATGAACAAAAAATTTGCTATACATTTGCTTTAAATCCACCGTACAAGAAAATAGAAGATTTGGGATTTCTATTGAAATGTAAAAGCAAACTCATTCAATTGAATTTATGGAAAAATGAATTTCTATGAAATTTATATATTTTCAAACATACTTTACTAACCGAAGGAAAGGTAAGATTTACCCGAAATCGTGAAGTTAAAACGATTATTTAAATCATTAGAATCCAACATCATCTGTTTTCAGTTTTCTTCTATTACCACTTTAATATTCCAGAGTTCCGCAAAGATTTCATCGATAGCTGCAATTACGCTCTGATAACAATTTTCCCTTTTTGGAAGCATAAATTTTTTTATGCGCAGAAGCTTCAATAATATGTTAAGTTTGAGAGTTTATAATTAAATATCTTGAAATGGGTAAATTTGAACATTTAATCAGCTTTTTATATCAAACAATTAATAAAAACACAAGCCATCTCCCGCTACACCCTCCAAGTTTTTCAAATATTTGAATCTTCTTACGGCACTAAAAATATTCTTCTAAGACAACAACTACTTAAAACTAATGTGTCAAATGTATTTTTTGAAATAATTCTTTTAAAAAACTTAAACGTAGAGGAAGAAGGAAAATCACATTACACATTCATCTCTAACGTTTTTACATCATTGTCCAGAAGCCAGCTCTTCTGCTACGATTTCCTTATTTGAACATGGCGCATTTGAAAGAATCTTCAACTTTAGGTATAAAGTTTTTCTAAAACAGACTTAGTGTCAAGGGCGTAGCCAACGTTTTCGTTATACGAGGCCCCGAAGCTACAAGACACAGAATGTGCATTTTGACTATTTCAAACGAGATTTATTAATGCTATAATTTTTTTTTACTAAAAGGGCACCCATGAAATTTTGCTAATAAAGAGTCTCGCTACGGATTTACTACTTCAGTGCTTACTGTGATTGAAAGTAGGTAGGAAAAAGAAAATAAACAAGTAATATCAAAAAAAAATTTAAATCAATTCCTACTTAGATCAACAAAGAAAATTTTTATTTTAGCTACTTTTTATTAAATAGTTACAATTAATACAAATATGTATATACATATCGCATAATCACAGCATTAAGTGGTAGTTGTTGTTGTTGTTGTCGTGTATGACAAAGTGCAGAGGTTGTAATAATAAAGCAAATTAAGGATATAGTCAGATATTGCCAAAGGCGTGAATCACTGCCGTGGCAACATCCATGGCACGATCCGAGTAAAGAATGTCCATGCTGCAGTCATTGTCTATTTTAAAAAGGGCACCAGCAATGGAAGGGAAGCTAAAAAGGTGTTTGGGATCCACTTGCGTGCCTGGGCAATGCCTACATTCCACATACGATCTGGAACTATCGGGCAGAATCTTCATGCCCTTAAAATGCTTTGTCCTTAGTCTAGTTATTGTTGACGTAATTTCTCAGCTATAATTTAATTCTGGCAGCGATAATTTTTTCTTGGGTTTGAGCAGAGCTTTTGTTTTGCTACTGCGTTGGCATCAAAGACCGTAGTAGATGAAGTTAAGGGAAAAGTGTTCTGGTTTCGTTGGCAAGTGAATCGGCCATTTCGTTCCCTTCGATATGGGCTGGTATCCACTGGAGGGTACATGATTTGCCCAATGCTCCAATGGAGAATAGAAGTGAGTTAATTTCTTGGGTGAGCCCCATTTTTCCTTCCTTTATAGCCTCAAGAGCATATCTTCAATTCGAGAGCACAATGATGCCGTAGGAATCAGCAATATTTGTCCGTGTAAGGTAGATATGTAGGGATGTTCTAATTGCTATAAGTTCACATGTGAAGTTGGAAGCAATTTACCCTGCAGAGACTTTGTGTTTCGAAGTTATATTGTCTGGGCACTTAAGAAAGACACCAGATCCACCTGTATTGCACTTTGAGTCTGAGGAACCGTCGGTGTAGGCAGTTACTAAACGAATCCTCATAAGGCCGATAATTGTGTCCATGCCTCTACTTTTAATTGTGTCCTTAGGTTCCTTTTTCGTACAAGGTTCGAGAAGGTCCAAAATTATTTTGGCAGAGGGAGGTGCTTTGATTGAAAAACAAGATTCTTGAATGATGTCAAGGCTTGTGTGATTTAAGTGAATGTCGTTTCTTATGTCTTTATCAAACTGAAGTGTCAATGGGAAAATCTCTTCAGCTTATTCTTAGTTGTCTATCGGAGGGAAGATTCGATATGAGTACCTTCCGTTCCGAACGTACTAATGAAGCAAGTACGCTAACCATCACGCCAAAACGATCGTCCTCGCGGGATGTTGGTACAAGTTCATATAGATATCACACCGCCACATACCCCCCTGCCAGTGTTTCGGCGAATAGGCGAACGAACGATACCATATTTGTGGCGAGCATGTAAGCAGTTGCGTCACTTTGTGGGTTGCGTCATCGTGCGTGACGGCTTGAGAATTGCGTCATTTGTGTTAGACGGCTTTGAGAAGTAACGGCTTATTTGCGTCAATGTTTGACGGCTTGGTTGCTTTTGCGATGGATAGATGGCGGCGCGCGAAGGGTGCGGATTATATCACGGCCAGGATCACCAATATCGGAGGGAAGATTCGATCTGAGTACCTTCCGTTCCGAACGTACGAATGAAGCAAGTACGCTAACCATCACGCCAAAACGATCGTCCTCGCGGGATGTTGGTACAAGTTCATATAGATATCACACCGCTACATGTCCAAGAGCGAAAAGTAATGTTATTATTTTGTGATAAGTGGTAATTAGTTTTTATTAATTATCATTAAAGTATCGTATTGTCATCCAAAACAATCGTGTACATAAAATTTCAGTTCAAATGAATGCTTTAAAACGTGAGAAAAGAACACATGTCTCCAAAAGGGTCGCCAAAAATTTTGCCAACGTGGCTGTATTTGTAATTCTTTAAATAATTAGTTTTAATCAACTAATTTTTATTAATTATAATTAAATTACTGTATTGTCATCCAAATAATCATGTATATAAAATTTCAGGTCAGTTGAGCGCTTTAAAATGTATTTTATTAACGATTGAAAATTCACCAAGATAAATAAATAAATATATAGAGAGTGTGAGTTAATATATATATAATAGGAATTGAATAAGTAGGGTGGCATTGCATTTGTTAGTATGTGTGTAATGTTTGGCATGAAATTTTCTCTCTGCTTTATTTAGGGAAATTTTCCCTTTTCTTCGTAGCAACAGCGTCACCTTCTCCAAGCAAAGGATTTTATATGATTAGGAGCTTTTCTGTCTGTATCGCTTCATCACTGTAATGGGAAAAGTCTAGAGTAATGTAATGGAGCGTTGTTTTTAGTAAATTGCATTCATTTAATGTTTTTAAAAATGAGCGATTCTTCATCTATTTTATATTACAAAAAGAAGATTGAAAATCATATAAATCAGGATGAGGTACGTAGTATATTTTCTTATTCGGAAAGAAAACTTATTTTTCAGCACTCGATCTCATTTGATCGTTTTGTTTATCAAATTGAATATGCGTTGTAATCTGTACACACCAAGAGATAAATATTAATTATCGCTTAGTTTTGTTTTTGTAAAATGAAATTAAATCGTATGTATTTCAGTGTTCTGTTAACCTTAACTTTTTCTGAAACGTGTTTGATAATGGCGATTGTGAAATGTGCGTAAATCCCTAATGACAAGTTGTAAACTTGAACTGTTTTATTTGTATGCGATTGTATAGATATATTATATTTATTAGTGTAAAATTATCTGTCTTACATATCTGAAAAAACTGATTTATTGTGCGGAAGTTTTAAAAATATACTACATCAACTGCTACATTCTAGGGAATTCTAAAATTGTATCAACCTAATGTCTAGGTTGATTTGTCTATATCTGGGGTCGGCAACCTATGGCACGCGGTGCAATTCTCTGTGGCGCTCTACATCACTATAAATTTGTCAATTTGGATCAGCAGTCGTTTTAAGTTATTGTGCGTCATTTTTGGAGAGAAAAATCTCCAGAATTGACAAGCCTTTAAATTTGAAGAAGAAATTGCATGCGCTCTACTCTTTGATTTAGGTTCTACAAAACTAAGTAAAAAAAATTTGTTAAATGAAAAATATTTTGAATCCATAAAGAAATTGTTCATCAACTAATACTGAGTACTCAGAATTGTGTTTTAATTGAGTCTCAAATTACACCTCTGATTTTGCGTTATGAAAGTAGAGGGATTCAAGCACTAGATTTGCATTAAAATTTTTGTTTGTCTTATTATCTATAATGAAGGGAATATTTAAGTTTTATGTTCTCTATTTTTTATTTTAATATGTTTAAAATTACGTAATTATGTACAGTTTTAATTTCTTTTATTTTTGTTGAAGAAATGGTTATATATTAGGCTGTTTATTTTTTAGTTAAGAAATATCTAAGTGATACGAAATTAACATTAACAAAACTGTAAATCTGTATTATTGACCACTATTCTCTAATTCTGCATGTATTAATGCAGGAATCGAATTGTTTCTAAAATGTCCAACAGTGTGGTATGCTGAATCATATTGGTACATTGGTTTGGCACACCACAGCTCAAAGGTTGCTGACCCCTGGTCTACATGAATGAATATCATCCAGCAGAATCTTTGTGCTGTATATACTTAAATATAATGTACTATGTATATTTTAATATTTTTGTTGCATTAAAAATAAATTAACAAGATTAACTTGAACAAGAGCAACATTTCAAGAATTAATTGTGATTGTGATATTTGTAGCATGTATTATGAAGTTTTTAGCTGTTGTTCTACTAATCAGTAATACTATTTTCAATTAATAGAATTGTATTAAATTTTACTTATTGCTATAAATTTTGCAAAATGTTTAGTAAATGATTAAAATGGAACCATTCAAATGCTTATTAACCAACATGTGCTTTAAAATGTTTTTTTTTTTTTTTTTTTTACTGTAACAAAAGGAAAATATAATTTTCTCATAAAATTGTATTTTATGAGAATATTATATTTGGGGTCCAAATCTTCGGAAACTTGATGATGATTTTGAAACTTATGGTTTCACAATTAAAATGAATAAGTAATTTTAATAATGAAATTATATATTTATTGAAATACAATATGCTAATGTTGACTATTGTAACGAGCACACAAATTTATTAATAGATATGCTGTTATAATTTTGCATTGATAACATACTGTGTTAGCCTTCTTTTAACTCCATGCAGAATTCATATTGGTAGTGATGATTAAAATGTGAATAGATCCTTAATCACACACTATCTTTAATTTTAATTAGTTTTTTTTGAAAAATTTTATGATAGTTTTCTAATTATTTTATCTTTCTCCTGGTCATCTGTTTTTTGCTGTCTTTTCCTTCTTTGCTTCACTTAATCCAGAAAATGATGGCTCTTCTTAGGAAGTTGTTGCTACTCCCCTTTTGATGGATATCAGATTATCTGCTTATTGGCTGAGTATGCTCAACTGTATATTTAAAGATTCCTGATTGTAATGGTGTTAGTGATGGAACTTTCTGTTCTCTTAGATGAATTTTTCTTATTTTTATTCCAATTTTTTAAAAAAGAAATTGTTCTTTAATCTGTTCCAAAACTTGCCGTCCATTCAATTTGTCAAAATTAACCTCAAGTACGTTAAATATACTATCTTACTTCTGAACCATCATACACATGTGCACATTTAAATTTCTCTACATATCTAAGAAAAAATTGAGTTGAATTATTTAAAAGAAATTTTTAAAATTAAATCCATACCAAATATAACTTTTTCTAATTTTATCAACTTATGAGAAAAATAAAGCATCTTTGGTAATATTTCAACATGAGTATATCAAGTAAAATTGAATGGTGTTTAAGTCCCTAGAAGCTTTTTTAGCATCTTATTTGAAATTATAAAATTAACAGGATTGTAAAATATAAAAATGTAAGCATGAAATTTAGAATCCTTCTTAACATGAAACTTAAGATATTAGTGAATTTAGATTATTTTACAGATAAGAGTAATGAAGAATATGCCTTTCCTAATTTTTTAATATACATGCATATACAAAAAGTTGCATTCATTTTTTGCTTATAAAACTCACAATAATTATAAATAAATATATATTTTTATTTTCTTATTCACAAACATCAAAATCATTTATGTAATAAAGTTATTTTATTGTTTTCCATATTTTTAGTAAAAAAAAAAAAATACTAAAAGTACATGTAAATGCTTTTCATTTTCCAAATATGTATAAGAATCAAAGACAGTATTCACGTAAAATTCTTCAAAAATCATTTTTAGATTTCATCAAATTCAAATTTTTGATGACGACAAATGTTGCATCTGTATTTACAAATGTAATGTAGCTGATTAATAGTTTATTAACTTGGTGTATTTAAAAACAATAAGTGGGCTATTAACAATTGTTCTCATAATTTTGAGCTATGATCAGATAATGAAGATGACACCTGAATTAGTACCCTGCCCTTCTAACATTCACACCACCTTAACTTGGAGATTTTCGGCCTCAAGAGTTGAGGCACATCAACCTTGCTGCTATGTGACAAACCAGCAAGACATTGAGTGGATTACTCTTACACTATAAGCCCTAAAACCCATGTTGATAATCAAAAGCATTCTTATGGAGAATAATAGATGTATTTAAGTCAAATATTTTTTTTTGTACATTAATACTTTTATGTTCAAAATACCCTACTAAAAATGAGATTTAAGAATTCATAACTATAAAAATAACAATATAAGTTAAAGGGGCTAAAATAGAAAAAAATTCCTTTTTGTCTCATTTGGATACAGAAATCAATTATGAAATATGAACTTATTTAAAGAAAAAATGTGATGTTTCAATGTGATTGTAAATATATTCTAAGTCCTAATGGTTCAATTTCCATATTTATTCAAATCTAAGCTGTCATCAATTCTGAGTCGCACCCCAAATTCTCAACAACGTTTTTGTGAAGAGTGAAAAATAGTGTAAAAGGGCTTATTTCTATCCAATGTTTAAAAAATTAAAATAAATTGAACATGAGAACTGAGAAGAAGTGAATAATTAGTTATTTTACCAATATTATAAACTTTTAAATTCATGCTAAAACCTGTAATTGCTCTAGTTACCCCATCTAATGAATATTTTTTCCTTTGATTTGAAAGCTGCTCCCGATTTTCAGTAGCATTAACATTGAAAAAAAAGTGAGATTTATATAGATTCGAGTAAATACAGTAATTAAAAAATGCTTAACTTGAAGAATTATATTTAGAAAATAAATACATTATAATTATTTTAAAGATTTGTCTATATGATGTGAATTTCATTACATACAAAATTATTCTATAATATCATAATTAGCAGTTAAGTGATGGAATAAAAAATAATTTTTTATGTTTATTTTAAGAAACAATAATAGTTGCTGCCGCTTATATTCCGCTTAATCGCCAATAATAGTTTTCTGCTTATATAGTATTGCTTTTGTACAATAATTAAATAATTCAGCATAAATAATAATTTTTTTCATTTCAAAGGATACTTCTTGAATGAAGGAGTAATTAAAAAGAAAAACAATAAACAGTGTATTAGGAAAAATAAAGAGGGAAAATTAGTGCATATATAGATGAAGAGTATGAAAGGAATGAGAAGTTAGTGTATTCTTTTGCATTTTTTGGCAAGGTTGGGATTGGTGAAGACTTGCCTATGGAATTTTTTTTTTTACCTTTGCAGCAAATAGTTCAGAATCAAATAGGAACTAAAGACTGTCAAGTCTTATTTTTCTTAATGAAAGGAATTGATTTGGAAATGAAAAAAAATTGAAGACCCACTTATGTGAGTCTTCAATTCTTCACAGCTTGTGGAAATGGTATCGATGAGGAATAGCATCTTTTCTTCATCGATACCATTCCCAACAAGTGAGACAAGTCATCATCTCCAGGCAGCTGGGGGAAGTGGTTTGGAATAACAAAAAATAGATTTCTGGCAGCATAAGGATTACAGTTTTCTTGCTCTCTTAGATGAATAGGTTCAAAAGAACAGGGTCTCTCTCTGTTTCTTTTTGGAATTGTGAAGAATGGATTTCTGTGTCAGAGTAAGGTTTAGAATGTTCTGATTCTCTTAGAGGGATAGATTCAAAAGAGTGAAGTGAAGGTACATGTATTTAGTTTCTTAGTAAAGGGTTCGTCTGGAGACATATTTTTCACAAGATGGTTTTAGACCTAGCATTAGACAGAGAAAATTTGGTCTCTTGTTTTGTGAGAATGTAACAGCAGCTTTTGCTGTTAAAAATCATTGTAGCTTTTATTATGTTTGTAAACTGTATTTGGCTGCCCATCATAGACTGATGGTTGTCATGCCCACAAGTTTGGCATGGGATTAAAAAACAGTAATGATATGTAAAGATGCTGGCTTGTCATTACTTGTACAGTTTGCTGTTGAAATGGATGCCATGTAATTTGATTCAAATTAATTAACTCTAAAATTCATTGTAATTTTGTATTAACAGCATGAGCATCTTGAAAATATTGATATTCTTAGAAAATTTTGTCGATTGAAATTAAGTTTTTCTAAAGTATATCATGTGCAATGCGGGAATGGAAAAATCATTATTTTAGATGATTTTTTTTCAGTGGAGTTCTTCTTTAGGGCAGTTATTCTTTTGAAACTAATAGAGTGATAAGTTCAAATAAATTTGTCAATATAATTTTTAAATATGTTTGATATACATAAGTATGTATCCATTTAAAATAGTTCAATACTAACAAGATTTATAAAAAAAATTAGCTGCATGACCCGGCATTGCACAGGCTTCTTTAAGTGTATAGCTTTATGCCTTGGAAGATTCCCCTTCCCCTCTCAGTGTCTGCACTTCCTAATGTGTGTGTGTGATTTCTCTATCAATACCAATAAAATTTTCTTTTTTGAAGTTTCTTCCACTTTTTTGTCCCGTCAGACTTGTCGGTATCCTCTCCGTATGGCTTGGCTTTGCACGGGCATTTTCAAGTGTGTATAACTTTTTGCCTCTGAAAATTTCCTGCTTTCCACTCAGTGTCAACACTTTCTAGTGTGTATGGGATTTCTATATCAATGTCATTAAATTTCCCTTTTTTCGAAATTTCTTCCACCTCTTTGCTCCGTTTGTATCTTCTTTGCATGGACTTTTACCGAGAGTATAACTTTATCCTCTTTGAAATTTCCCCTTTCGCTCTCAACCCCAGGACTTTTTTGTGTTGGAGATGAGGAATTTCCATTGCCATCAAGATTCACTTTACCAGAATTTCTTCCACTTCTTTTCCTTGCCAAATATGTTTCTTTTCCCTCTGTTTAGCTAAGTGTTGATTGGACTTTTTTTCGAGTATAAAACACTTTTCAACAGGGTAGCATTTTCTCCCTTTTCGTAAGATCTTACTTCAAGATCTATTATAATGAAATGGATTTCAAATGTTTAATTACTGATCAATCATTAAGCTTAAAAATCCCTTAGCTTAAAAATGTATAAAAAAATTAAAGGAAGTACATAGATATTTGTATAAAATGTCATATGTTGTAGAAATTATGATTTTTACTAATATATTTCAAGTTAATCACATGTTTAAAGCATTTATTTTTTAATCAGTGAATGCGTTATAAAATTTCAGTCTGCCTGAAAATCAGTTTTCAATGCCAATTTATGCAACTACATGACCCGGCACGGGCTTTATCGAGCACAAAACTTTTTACCGATAGAAATTTCCTCTTTCCTTCTCGGTGTCATTACTTCCTAATTTTCTTGTGATTTCTATATCATTGTCAATAAAATTCCCTTTTTTGAAATATCTTCCACCTCTTTGCTCCATTGGATGGTATGTTTCCCCTCATCTTAGTCTGGCGGCTTTTTCCAAGAGTATAATTTTATCCCAGTGGAAATTTTCTTTTTCCCTCTCAATACCAGCGCTTCTGGGTGAGGTTGTAAGCACGATGTGTGTGATTTCTATACTTATGTCATTAAAATTATCTTTTGCAAAATGTCTTCAATTTCTTTTCCTTCAGCTTAGCCCGGTGTTACACAGGTTTTTTCGTGTATAAAACTCTTTGTCAGTCTTAATTTTGCCAGTGGTAAGATCTTACTCTTTAAATTTCCATTTTTGATTTCTAATTTGCAAAACTAATGCAGTTTATCCAAGAAAAAAGGCAATGTACCTACAATTTTATTATTAAATAATTAATTTTGTAATGAATAATAAAAAACACTACTGACTTTGTTTTTTTTTAAAAAATATATTAATTTATATCCATTTTTATTAAATAGTGAATGAGAAAAACTCTAACCATTAACTATTGAAATGACTGCTTATTTCTGCATGTTTGATTATTCCATTGAAAATATATAACTATAAAAAAAAGTGTGGGAGAGAAAACCTAGACATTTTTGTTGGTATTCACTGTATAAAGAAAGATTCAAATTGTAAATACTATCTGATGAAAACATTTCAGCATTTTCTTATATTCTTAAAGTTTTTCACTCTAAACCGCTTTTTTAAAAATAAATGCTCCATAAGCCTCAAACTGGTCATTTCTGTCGTAGGATTATCACAATTAATTATTACAGGCGTTGAATAGGCGTTTACTTTTGGGCGTCTGGACTGTAAAACAGTCCTCAATCCCATATCGTGAGAGTCTATGATGTTGGGCATGGCAAAAGTGGATTAATTATTATAGGCATTTGGTGATTTTAGCAATTTTTTTCGTTTCATTTTTATGGCTCCTTGAAATGAAAAAGTGCCTTTTTTAAAAATATTTTATGTGCAAAAAAGCAGAAAAATAGAAAATTTTCAAAATTCTGAAATTTCATAAATTTTTTAAAGAAGTTTTACAATATTTCATCTCAGTCTAACTTGCCAGTGTGGAGAAAGATATGCAATATACCAATATGTTTGTAAAGTAGTTGTAACTTACTTTTTTGGGGGAATGTAAATCCAAGAAATTCCATAGTAATTTGTAAAAAATGTAAAATATTGCAAGAATTGAGATTCTAATAATATATTTCAAGTTAATCACATGTTAAAAGCATTTATTTTTTTAAACAAAGTTAATTAATACAGTCAATAGAGCAAAGTCAAGAAATTCTAGTTTGGCTGAAAACCAGTTTTTGATGCCAACTTTTGACATTGTTGTAACAATAACATTCTTACAGCAATGCTGAGGAACCTAAGTTGGCATCAAAAACTAGTTTCAAAACGGCTGCCTCGGATAATTCCCGAACTTTTGGTACCTTCGGTGAGTTTCTGCGTGGTGCGGTTCATGAGAAGATAGATGCATATATTGGGTTGGAGGGAAAGTTCTGTCATATTTTAAATAGGCAGGTGATTTTTCATGTAAATAAAAAAAACATATGGCTAGTGAGTCATTTGGATTTTTTTTTGTTTTTTTAGCTGCTGTATAATATAAAAGGAGTCCTTTTTTAGCGTTCATCATTTACTTGTGATATTTAAAGTGAAAAAATGTCAGTAGGTAAAGTGCATTTACAACACTGCATTTTGTATGAATTCCAAAAAGGAAGCAACACATCGGTTGCATGTAAAAATTTATGTGCAGTATTTGGAAAAGATATTGTAAATGTTCATACTTGTCAAAGATGGTTTAGCAAATTTCGTTCTGGGGATCTGAGCCTCCAAGAAAGTGATCGATCTGGATGACCATCCAAGACCGACAGTGATGTTTTGCGATCCATGTTGGAAAATAATCCACATTTAACAAGTCGAGAAATTGCAGAAGAGTTTGGCATACATCATACAACTGTTGGAGATCACATTAAATCTCTTGGGTTTGTTTGAAAGCAAAGCGTTTGGGTTCCACGTGAATTAACGGAAAAGAATTTGTCTTATCGTGTAAGAATGTGTTCATCTCATCTGATTGCACAAGCTGATTACTGGAGATGAAAACTGGATTTCTTATGAGAATATTAAGAGAAAAAAATCTTACTGCAAACCAGGAACATCATTAGCAACAGTTCCAAAACCAAGTATCCATCAATGAAAAGTACTGCTTTGTGGTAGGACAGGAAAGGTCCAGTGTAGTACGAGTTGCTGAAACAGGGAAAAACCATCAATGCGGATCTATACTGCAATCAACTGGATAAGTTGAATGCAGCTATCAAAGAAAAAAGGCCAGCATTAGCATCCAGAAAATGAATAGTATTCCACTACTATAATGCTTGACCGCATACTGCAATGGTGATACAATAAAAACTGAATGCGTTAGGATGGGAAATCCTTGGTCACCCACCGTATTCACCTGACATTGCACCATCTGATTATTACCTGTTCAAATCTCTGCAATCTCTTCTTCTGTAGGGAATTCAAGTCTTTTGAAAGTGTTTCTAAGGCAGTTGCTCACTATTTTAACTCCAAGGACGAGAACTACAAAACAGGAATTCACAGATTACCTGAAAGATGGCAACAAGTTGTAACAAATAACAGAGCATATATAATTGATTAATATTAAACATATTTTTATAAATGAATTGAAATATTTTCTTTAAAATAGGACAGAACTTTTCCTCCAACCCGATAGATACTTACGTTTGTTTACCTATGAATTTTAATATTGTATATATATATATATATATATATATATAAAAGAATTTTTTGTCTTTAATGAAAACAAATAATTTCAATAAATTAACAATATTTATTCATAATTTAATGCATTGATAGAAATTTTTTATGTATTGATATTTACATTTTTTAAAAAACTTTTTGATTATTCTTTTTTGAGTATTTACATGTTAATTTCATGTTAGCTATTTATGGCCAGAATTGATGATTTATGGCAATTTATTTGATACCATCCTCAGAACAATTGCTAAAATTTGTTGAAATTCATCAATGTGGTATGGGGTTAATACCCTTGATTGATCCAACTACACTAAATACTATCATATCACACAGTTTTTATATATATGGAAAATAATGACATATTTTCTGATTGGCACTGTGTATATGTGAAAAATCATATAAAAAGCATGAACCGAATAATATCAGGTTGTGCCATAAGTTCTGATACAAAAATTCGAGATTGTCAGCAGTATTTTTCCAAAGATTGTAGTCTTTCAAGCACTTTGATCAGAAGCGTGCAGCAGATATTTCTCTACATCAAAAAAAGGAGAGCTGTCAGAGATTTTTAAGGCTGTTAAATATCTAGACTTCAAAATGTTATTCACATTTACCAACTGTTGATAGATTTCCCTTTTATTAGCAATTTGTTTTTTTACTGTAACAATACAAGTAATGTAAATTGTATTATGCAAGCATTTGTTACATGAAAGGAAAGTTTGTAATCTCCTGCCGAAATATCAGTTTTCTGTAGGGATGTTTTTCTTACTTTTAATTATAACATTATATCTTCAATATTTTTAACTTTGATTTTGATATTTGTAGCAATTTCTTCATTGTTTTTGTGAATTTTAATTAGATAGTATTTATTTATTGTACTAATATTTTAATTTTGAATTTCTAGTTCTGACCTTGTTGATAGTTCAAAAGATCAAATGGCCAAAAATCAATGCAAATTGTTTATTTTTGAACTTTAGTAATTATATTTTATTTTGAAAAATGATAATTATCATATTTTCCTGTATATAATCTGCAGTGGCATATTATCCGCAAAGCCTTTTTTTTCAAGTAAAAAAAGAAAAAAAATGTTGCATAATTCACAGCGGCAATTTTTGTAGTGAATAATCCAAAATATAAACTGCTAATAATTTTGTCAGATAAAATAAATACACTATGTGCTTAAAAATTTAAGTAATAAATAGAACAGAAAAAAATCTCATTCTTATGAAAAACATTTTTTGCATCTATCAAAAAAAAAAAAAAAAAAAAATCTACCTTGAATATTTACTAAATTTATTGATAATAATTAAAAACCTTAAATCTGATTCATCAGAATTCAGAAATGAATAAATTGATTACATCTTCACTTGACATAGTATCTGAGTCACTAGATAACGAGTCTTCATCAACAATACTTCATTTTCGAAGCATTGTTTTTATTGTAATTTTTGGGACTTCATTCCACGCTTTCAAAACCCAGTTGGAGATGTTTTCATATGATGCACGCTTCAATTTTCCTGTTTTTGCATAATTCTTTTCTCCATCAGACATCCATTGTTTCCATAATTTCTGAGATTTCGATTTAAATATCTTTCGTATCCACATATTTATCAACATCATAATCTCAAGCATACTCAGCTTATTTTCTTCGAATCAGCAATTCGTCTTTGCAGATCTTTTTATACAATATGCATTCGCTGCTGGCATTCCCAAATATATCCGTCCTTCTCTCGAATCCTTTTTAATCAAACGCATAGCGTTCTTGCAAACCGAGCATTCAATATTTGCACCAATCATTCCTTTTTCCATGCACCTCTATATTACAATTTTCCCTTCTGTTCTTAATAATTAAAAAAAAAACCCCTCAAATCAACTTTCAGACATACTTGTCAAGATAAGTTGAAGAAACAAATGGAAAACTGGAAAATCAAATAGTTAAAATTGCACAGAAAAATTCAAAAAAATCGTTCACAGACAAAATTTAAATGCAAAATGAAAATTAAAAAATAAATGTTGGAATTGTTAATTTGAAAATCGTCTTGCCTTTTTAAAACCATCTGCAATTTCTTGAAATAACCTATAGCAAATAATTAAAAAGAACACGCAACCTTATCTGCATAAGACCACTTATAAAAAATCAAGCATTACCAAATTATATAGTCTCCCAGAATGAATTCATTATCTCACCATGATATCTAGATGAAAATCACCAAATTCAAAGGGCTTCCTTGTTTTACACTTTCACTGCCATGTCATCATAATTTCTTCATTACATCCAATCTTTCTCATTTACATGAATTTCAACACCTTTAGGACCTTTAATTATTCCTCTCATTCTGGCCAGTGAAGTTTTCCAAGGCGATCAACTCTTTTATATCAGTCACATTTATCAAAATTAGCCTTCTTTTCACCACAATTAAATATTTGATTCACCAACATTAAATGATCTTGCAGTGTCTCCTGATTTCCAACTTTGGTATACTTCTTCATAATGTTTAGTTTAAAATCTGTTGTGTAATTTACATGCTTTTGCTTTAACATGACCATATGAACATGAATATTTTAAGGGTGAAACAGCTCAGGTCAAGACAATAAGAAATGACGCTAGCGGCAAGCAACTGAAATATCTTTCTGAAGAACCAAATATATTTTTTAATGTAATTGGACAAAACTGATTATAGCCAAGTTGTGAAAACTTTTAGTGCCATCTGCTATTTATTTTATAAAACGCAAGGCATTTCTTTCAAAACTGTATTGTAACCTTTTCTGATGGAGAATATTTTTTATCACATCCGCGGCGGCTTACAATACGCACAATGAAATTTGAAACTTTTTTTATGCATAATCTGTGAATTCTATACAGGAAAATATAATAATTGTGTTAAATGAGAAAAACCATGAAATCATTTTGTTTTATGACCGCTCATAACAGTACTATTTTGTAATTTATCAGTAATTTTGGCAAACAATAATTGTTTAATCTTTTCTTTTGTAGATTGTTTTTGACAGCATAGCAAAAATTTGTAACATCCCTGTGACTGCCGATATTTTACGTGTAAGTTTTTCTCTCTGTTTGTTTAAAAGCAATGTAATTTTTGTTGTATCATTTGTTACTTATTGCAATATCTAAAATCTTTGCAACTTCTGTTATTTTGCATAAAAGTTTTAACTATGATGCTAGCTATTAACTAGTTTAAACTTCAACTAATTTGATGATATGAACAATTGTTTTATATATAGTGTGTGCGCCTATGTAAAGTTTTCAGTGTGTGATATATATTAAATATTACCGTGAAATCCAGCATATAATGCACACTTTTAACACAAAGAATAAGATCGAAATTTAAGGGTGCGTGTTATATGCCGGGTATAAAAAGAATAGCTTTAAAAATAAAAAAAATAGGAGCATAGAAAAAAAAATAGACTTCTACATATATGAAAGTAATGTTTATTTAAAAGAAATGACATTTCTTTTGAACTTTTAATGGGTTGTAGTTCTAGAAGTATATTATTTTTTAAAAGTCTGGGAAAATATATACCTAAAGAAAGTGAGTTAAAAACATAAGAACATTGCAAACATGCATTTCAGGTTTCTTCGTAAGCAAGTAATATAAAAAAAAAAATTTAAGTCAATTCCTACTTAGATCAACAAAACTTTTTGATGTGTAACATCTTTCCTCTCGCTTGCTGGATATTAGTTGGAGTGATTTTGTGAAAAGGGACAGATATGGGTAACAGGAAGTGACATAAGTGTGCGCTATTTGATTTGACCAATGACAGCACACACTAATCCTCAGACCAGTTTTAACGCATGCTGCGCCAATCTGGATGGTTCTTGTCTTTTAAAAACAAACTATCACTCGCTTCCCATGTTTTTGGTATGAGAAAGCATGAGCAAACTTCTTGTTATTTTCTAATACTGTTAACTTTTTTAATGTAATTGTAACTGTGATATTTTTTTTGAATGTTGTTTAGTTTGAATTTGAAACCCATGAAATAAAGTTCAACTGAGCTAACCGAAGTAATAATTCTTTGATTACAGTCTTTACAAGATTCTAATTCTTATCCAGGATAAACTTACTTATTAATAATTATATTTACAGTTAAGCGTCTGACAGAGTTCAACATTCTTAATAAAATACGACTAAGTAATATTGAATTATTCGAATAAATATTTTGGTGCGTATATTTTTCATACTTTAAGGTTAGTTCCTGTTGCTGTCAATATGTTTTTAATTGTGATTAAAAAAAGTTTTCTCGATTAAAAATGAAACATTTACCAAGCTAATTAAATTTTCATGATTTTGTGATTTAAAGAGATGGGTAGATCCAGACAGAATATATGCGAAATCCAACTCTAGTAGTTTTTTTTATATTGTTATAGTTAGCATTTCAAAAGATTCGGATTCTAAAACTCGATTTCGTTTTCTTTCTCCACTTCGCAAATACCAGCTAGTCTTATTCAAGATAAACTTAGATCCTTACACGCTTGATGTATAACATCTTTCCTCTCGCTTACCGAATATTTGTAGGAGTGATTTTTGTAAAAAGGTACAATAAGCAAAAAGTAAAGAAAAATTAAAAACTGGAGGAGTACAGCAGAAAAAAATTTACACATAATTAAATATTTTTGATAAAAAATTGCATTACTCCTAAATAAAATTTTCATTAAAGATATAATTATTCTCTCGACAGAAAATTATTTCCCTTCATACTCTATTCAAAACTCGATTCAGTCACACTCAAAATCATGGGGAGCGAGTGATAGTTTGTTTTTAAAAGAGCAGAACCATCTTTGGTATATGGTAAAAGGACAAAATGCAGGATTTCTTTAATTTTTTTAACCGTTTGATTCGGAGAAATGTATATGGTCACCGAAATCCCTGTTTGCCCATTTTCAAGTCTATTGTATCCACTCTTCCCCAAATTGAGTACCACTAAAGACCCGCCGTGTAGGGCAGCGATGCACGTTAAATCTGTCGAGAGCTGAAACGTCCTCCCGTTGGTGTGGTGTGGTAGTTAGGAGAGGGGGGTGCCAGCTCAGGTGTCGTCCACGTCACTTGACCATGGTTCAAAATTACGTGGTCCGTCGCCAAAAGCCCTCGTGTAGCTGAACAGTGCGACGTTAATATTCAATCAATCAATCAATCTTCCCCAAATTGAACAAGAATAAATATTTTTGATAAAAAATTGCATTACTCCTTGTGTTAAATAAATAAAATTTTCATTAAGGATAATTATTCCATAGAAAATTACTTCCAATCATACTCTATTCATTTCTTTCAGGATTTAAGTTACTATATTGCGTATTTATCATGATAACATGTCAGATGTTACACATCATATGCGACAAGCTCTTTTCTTTTTTTTAAAAAAAATTTTGTGTATCTAAGGAAAGTTAATTGTGTTGCAAGATGCCTTATTTTTTTATTTTAGCTACTTTTTATTAAATAGTTACAATTAATACAAATATGTATATACTTATGACAAAATCACAACATTAAGTGGTAATTAATTTTTATTAATTATCATTAAAGTATCGTATTGTCATTCAAAACAATCATGTATATAAAACTTCAGTTCAACTGAATGCTTTAAAATGTGAGAAAAGAAATTCTTTAAAGTTTTGACCCAAGTCGCTGAAAATGAAACCAATGTGGCTGTATCTGCAATTCTTTAATTAAGTAGTTTCAGTCAATTAATTTTAATTAATTATAATTAAATTATCATTATTTTTGCCCAAAACAATAGTGTATAGAAAATTTCAGCTGAAATGAGCATTTTAAAATGTGAGAAAAAAACCCTTTTCAAGTTTTGACATAAGTCATCAAAATGGACGCCAAATATGATTCCAACGTGGCTGTATTTATAATTCTTTAAACAATTAGTTTTAATCAATTAATTTTTATTAATTATAATTAAATTACTGTATTGTCATCCAAAATAATCATGTATTTAAAATTTCAGCTTAATTGAGAACCTTAAAATGTATTTTACAAACAATTGAAAATTCCACCAAGATAAATATATAGATAGTGTGAGCTAATAGTAGGAATTGAAAAAGAGAGTGCGCATTATACGGCGAACATACCTAAAAATTAAAAATTGCAGCTTGAAAGTATTGGTGTGCATTATACGCTGGATTTTACGATAATTTTCTACAAATTATTTTTAATACATCGTGGGGAAGAATTTAATCCGGTTTTGGGAAATTATCTTTTACATGATGTCTCAAATGATAATGGATTTAGGCTTATTAGCTTTGCTGCCTCTCATGATATGATAATTGAAAGCACATTTTTTCAACTTAAGAATATTCATAAGCAGTGGCGTAACAGAGAACATTTGGGCCTCCCGGCAAACTCAGGTTTGATTTTACAAAGGGATACTTGGCGACAGTCAGGCTTTGGGCCCCTCCACATTGTGGAGGTGTACATTACACCACTGTTCATAAGGCAACCTGGAGATCCCCTGATGGATCTTACAGTAATCAAATTGACCATGTATTAATTAGCTCTAGACATTGTACAAGTCTTCTAGATGTGAAAAATTGCAGTGGAGAAAACCTCAGCTCTGATCTGTATTTAGTAATCTGCAAGTAAAGGGAAAGGATTTCTCTGGAAAGGAAAGTGAAAAATATCAGTCCTGTTAGAAATGGGGGGAAAAAAATGAAAATCCTGGGGAAAATGAAATGATTATAAGGTTTATAAGGAATTTCAAGCTCAGCTCTTATCTGAGCTTAGTGCAAAAGTGAATAGTGATGAGATAAATGATTTATGGCAATTTGTAAAATATTCTATTCTATCAACAGCAAATAAGTTACTGGGTTAAGAAAAAAGACTCAGAACTGACAGGTTTAATTAAGAGTGCAGAAAGATCAATGGAAATAAAAGTAGGGCATATAGAAATATGCTGAACAGAAAATTCACAAGAAAATCAATTGATGAATATAGAAATGCAGGTATAGAGGATAAGAAAATGCATAGAAAAAAGAAAGCTTCCAACGAGAGTCAATTCAATGAGGTTAAGTCTCTCAGGACCAGCCACGAAAGCAGAGCTTTTTACAGGGGGGAA
Organism: Trichonephila clavipes; assembly: GCA_019973935.1. Classification (NCBI taxonomy): domain Eukaryota; kingdom Metazoa; phylum Arthropoda; class Arachnida; order Araneae; family Nephilidae; genus Trichonephila; species Trichonephila clavipes. The sequence continues at coordinate 110,226 of BMAU01013654.1, forward strand.
GAAAAGACTTTAAACCTAGGATTTTTCTTTGTAAAGATAAATAGGGAACCATTATAAAAGAAATAAAATATTAAATGGATGGGTTGAACATTTCAACTATCTTCTAACTCTAATGAGGCCAAGTGACTTGAATCCAGTGATGGTCGATAATAGTAATGATATACAAGTTAACACTCCCAACTCTAGAGGAGGTTCAAATGCTATTAACATTCTGAAATGTAATAAAGTGGCAGGACCTGATAACATGCCAGCTGAACTTCTAAAATATGGTGGAGATGCTATCGCAGACAACATCTGGCAAAAATTATGTCATCCATCTGGGAGAAAGAGATGTTGCCTTCTGAATGGAAATTGAGTATTTAATGTCCATTTCATAAAAAGGGTGACATACTGAACTGTGAAAATTATACAGGAATAAGTATTTTATGCATTGTGTAGATAGTGTCATTGAGGGTTATCAGTGTGGCTTTCGCAAAGGAAGGTCCACAGTTGACCACATCTTCACCTTAAGACAGACTGTAGAAATGCAAGGAATTTTGTATAGAGACCCATCATTTACTTGTAGCCTTAAAAGCAGCATATGATAGCATTAATAGGACTGAACTTTTGAAGACCCTATCTGATTTTAATGTTCCATCATAATTGATCACACTAACACCTGCTCAGTGGTGTGAATTCAACAGAAGTCATCTATATTGTTTGAAATTTATAATAGAGTTAGACAAGGAGATGTATTGCATGTCCTGTTTAATATAGCTCTCAAGTCCACAGTTGACCACAGTGGGGGATCAGGGATGCTGCATAAATACTACAGGTATATATTTAGTAAATCAATACATATTTTGGCAGATGCCAATGATGTGGACATTATCACAAGATCTAGAGCTGCATTGGGTGAGAGCTTTATTGCATTGGAGAGAGATCTGTTAGGAAAGTGAACCTAAGAGGGAATATGGAGAAAACAAAAATATATGTATTGTGGTAGATTGGAAAACTTCCTTAAATGGTTTGAAATAGACTCCTTTAAATTTGAATCTGTAAATTTTTTTTATCTATCTAGAATCAGAAATAAATTACCAAAATGACATGAATTCTGAAATCTGAAAGAAAATTATTGCAGCTGATCGCTGTTTCTTTGGTGTAAGATCATTACTGAAGTCTTACCCAGTAAAAAGAAATACAAAAGTCCTGTTGTATAAGGTACTGATTAAATCAGTTTTGACATGCTTCAGAGGCATGGGCCTTGACAAAAAAAGAAAAGATCTTGGCAACTTTTGAAAGGAAGGTCCTGCGAATATATTTGATGCTGTTCTTGATAATTATAGTTGGAGAAAAAGACATAATTTCAAAATATCTAAGATCTTTAGTATTAATGATATTATTAAGTTTGTAGCGGTATCTATATAAACCAGTACTAGACATCATGCGAAGACGATTGTTTTGACATGATCGATAAAGTACTCGCGTTCTGAATGCAAGTTGTCCAGTTCAAATCTTCCTATATTGGTGACCCGGACATGATATGAATATGCAACTTTCTGAACTGTCGTGGTGGTCTCTACTGCAAGATAAATAAAATAAAAATAAATATATAAACAATAATAATAAATAAAGAAGAAAAATATAAAAAATAAATAAACATGCTCTCTCTGTAACAAACAAACAAAAAAAAAATCGTTCGCCTATCCATCGACTCACTGGTGGGAGAGTAGTGTATCTTGTGACATCGTCGATTGTTGTGAATCCCCATCTTTCGATTCACGATAAGTTTTATGGTTTCACCAGCTGTTAAGGGACAAGTACAATGTCTTCAATTGTTGTGAACTCACACCCATCGATTGTCCCTGAATTTTTAAGATCCACCAGCTGTAAAATGACCAGTGTACGTGGCCACGGGGCCATTGTTTATTGTCTAAACTTGGGGAGTGACGACAGCATGACGGGTCGCCATAATGGTAAAGGAGAGCCGGTGCCCCATTGACAATAGGCGAAGCCTGCCTTAAAAGAATCATATCATCTTTTCTGGTGTTTAGAGAAGGAGATACTAGAAACAGGTGGCGTGATGGACAAGTGTGTCCAGATGTTGGACAAGGAATTATGGCGCCTTGGGCCAGCCGGCCCAGGTGTGTTTCGGGGTGTTATGCGCAAATAGGACGAGGTTAGGCCAAGAGACTTTTGTGACCTGCCAAGAAGAAGGGACGAGGGGCGTGTTGTGAACACACCCCTGGTGTTTAAAAGGGTTCTTTTTCAGGAGACGAGAAAAAGAAAAGGGACGAGAGAGAGGAGCCCGACCTTGGATGGAGAAAAGGGAAAAGCCCTGCCCTGGATGGAGAAAGCAGGAGAGGAGAGCCCTGGTTGGAATGGACGGGAAGAGAGCGCGAAAGAAAAGGGCTTATTCCGAGATTGGAGTGGAAAGACGATGAAGGTTGGGGCTTTGAGAATCGAATATAGATTGACTGCACCGACTTGGCATATGAACTGAATTCTATTGCTTCAGTAACAAATTGTTTAGCAAATAAACAATGCTTTTATTTTTATATTAGGCGGTAACAATGATGGTTAGCTATACACAACGTTACAATCTATATAAACTATTACTAGACATCACGTGAAGACGATCGTTTTGACGGGATTGATAAAGTACTCACGTTTGGAACGGAAGGTGCCCGGTTCGAATTTTCCTACAAGTCCATAAAACTAAGTAGAATGAGATGGGCAGCGCATATAGTAAGAATGAGCCTAGAACAAACAGCATTGAAAATTTTTAGTGCAACTCCCTCTAATAAAAGATCAAAGGGTAGGCCCAAAAGGACAATGTGGATGAGGACTTTGCCATTCTAAAACTAGAGATCAATTACTGGGTGATCAACTTCTGAGAAAGGCTCAGGCCCACAAAGAGCTGTCATGTCAGTGCTGATGATTTTTAATATGGTCAAGAACAAAAAGAAATAATATATTAGGTATTTTTTACCTTTGTATGTGAATGAGGTTGTGTCTGGGATATTTAAATGCAGAATTAATTTTTATAAACTATTCTATTTAGTAAAAGTATCCAATGGCTATTTTCTATGAATATAATTTGATTTCTGATGTTAAAAAATATCACCATAGTGATGGATTAGTTTTTTGGTCCCAAAATGTTGAATTTCAATACAAAATGCTCCTCATCAAAACCTCTTAACTCCCTGAAAATGAAAATTTTTGATAAGTATCAAATGGTGGGAAAAAAGTTATAAAGTATTGATAATGCAGAATGTAAACAAATTTTCTTGAGAGGTGCATTATCTCATAGCTCTCTCTCAATACTAAAAATCATATTTTCAATTAGTAGACTAAATAAATCAAATAAATGTCTTCTCATAAATTTTTTTCATCTTCAATCATATATATATATATGTACATAATTTATTTTTCTTGATCTAGACTTTTTTTTTGTAACTTTTAAATGAATATAAGTCGTTTGGACATTATAGTGGTTAGTGAGGCTGACTGCTGTGCTATAGGACATGGGTTTTAATTCTTGAGAAGGCACGGGGGCTTGTAATTGTTTAATACTTGTGTGATATGGGAGTACTCTTAATATTTGTTGAACTGCAAGTCCTCTCAAGAGGTTGGGGGAAGGGAGAGAGGTGAGAACCCTCCTGACCACCTCCCAGAGTCTTCTGCCTCAGAATTGGAGTGGAACTAAACCAAATTTTACTGTCACCTGCTTGGCACTCAAAGCTGCGGTTAACGATAGGCATAAAACTAGCACCTTGCCACTATGAATTTTGTTGGTTTTGATCTGATGCTATGGATCAGGTGTCATTAGAAACCACAACAACATAAATGTGTTTCCTGTGCTGAGTTATTTTATAGCAGCACTTAAAAAGTTTTTAGCTAAGAAAAAAGAAGAAAATTGGTAAATTTTCAATTTATTTAATTGTAAAAGAATTTGGTTCTTTAAAAGTGTAATTAAAGTGACAACTTTTATATAAATGAATGTAAATAGTTGATTTATAGTAAATTGTACTTTTAACCTTAGTTGATAAAAATAATTGTTAAAAACATCAGTTGTATTTTTGTGAATTTTGTGTTACTATCTTAATGTTACACATAGGATATTAATTTTTGAAATTTTTTATAAAAAGGAGAGTTAAAGGTGTTTCTTTCCACATATTCTTAATATTTTGGATTATAAGAGAGTAATGAAATTTCTATTAAAAGTTAGATACAAATTTGTAATTTCTGATAATATTTTAAAATTTAATCATTTATCTCATTTTATGATAATATTTTCAAAAATTGCATGATTACAAACTAAGCATTCACATTAATGCAAAATATTTATTATTGAGTGGTTATTGTAATTGATCTTAAAAAAATTATAGGGGCTATTAGTTGTAAGAAGACTGAACAATATTTATTTTTTGGCAAACTATCATTAACTTTTTATCATTGTATAATAAACCAGTTCAGAAGTAATTTCATGTTTTCTTGCAGCTTTACAATACTTTTAAATTCAACCTTATTAAGGATATTTTTATGAATCATTTTGAATATTAAATACTAGTGTTCCAAATTTGATTCATTAATTTGTTTTATTATACTATATTTTTAGTGGAAATGATATGTTTTTGTATATGCTCTTAGTAAAATTTTAAGATTCATTCCGTTAAAAAATATTCAAGGCTGTGCAATTTATTAAAACTTATTGTGATTGATTGTATCCTTTTTAAAAATACATATTTTATACTTTTTAAAAATAAATATTACTTTATACTTTTTAAAAATAAATATTACTTTATACTTTTTAAAAACAATTTTATGAATAGAAATTTCAAATTGTCAATGAGAATGTAAATTTCAGTGTATATATATAGTATAAAATACTAAGTGAGAAAGTTGTATAACCTACATGGCCAAAGAAGAAAGAAATTGGATTCCAAGAAACATAACAATTGAAGATACAGAAAGAGTATTTGGCCTAAACGGGAGACCTATTATGATTTCTAAAGCTGTCACTGAATTAGGGCAGCAAATTAGGATTAAGCTGCTTTATGGTACCACCTTCTTCATACAGCAGAAATTTTCGACATACCGTAATTTCGCGCGTATAGTCCGCGGACTATCTGTGTTTAAAATGTGAATTTTTGAAGCTGCGGACTACCCACCAGCGCAGATAATACGCTGGTTGTTCACGGTTAAAGCGCAACTGCCGGGAGGGGGAAAAGTAGTTGATGCGCCAGTTTGATTTTTAGGAGCCTTAGTAGCAAGTACCTGGAGTACGAAAATCACTGACAGTGATGCTGAAAATGAACTTTCGGACACTCTTCCCGAAAATATATTAGAACTGTTTAATTCTGATACCGATGAATCGGACTTTGAAGGTTTTCGTTAATGTAGTAGAATGTGTGATTAATTAATATATGATTAATTAGTAAGCTCTGTTTTTGTTTGTATTTAGCGTTTTATTTCTGAAGGTGTATTAGTAAGGAAGTCCCTTTTTTTCTATTTATACTTAGTTCTTTGTTTCTAAAATACATTAATACTGCCGTATTAAAATAACGTAATTTCGGACTATCCGGTGGTGCGGACTATCTGACGATTTTTGAAATTTTTTTTTTATAAAATCGTGTCTGCGGACTATACGATGGTGCGGACTATACGTGCGAAATTACTTTAGTGGAAAAAAACAGAACCATGTTGAATAGTTAAGCCTATTTCTAAAACACATGGATGATAAAGCAGACAGTAAAATAAAATGAAATTACGAATAGAGAACAATAAGGTTTGTTTCATAGAGAAGAATATTAAGAAAAAAAAATTATGAGAAGAATTAGGATAAAAACTTACATTGGACAATTAACCATAAGTATATAAAGAAGTCAATGCAATCCAGTCAGAAAATGCGGGCTAAATGACATGTTAAAATTGAAGTGTTAAAAACAAACAAAAAAAAAAACAAAAACAAAAATCAGTGGTGAATCCTAGATAGTTATAAGATTTTTGGCTTTAAGAAATATTTTCAATGTTTAGCGAAGCTCTTAAATCTAGTATCGTCCTGTTTGATTTATATGAAATTCCCCAAATCCCCACTTATATTTTTTGTTTATTATTATTATTTTTTTAATGCTAAAATTGTATACACATCAGAGCTTTTGCTTGCATATTGTTAAACATGAGTATTCATTATATTTTTCTAAAAAATTTTGCTTTTTAAGGTAAAAAGAAAATAATTTATAAATCAAAACTATAGGAGAGAGAGAGAGATAGTCCCCCTTTTCCTAATTTCCCACTCTATAAATGTTAACTATCTTCTAATCAAGTTTTTGTAATTCATTTTGATTCTGTTTCTTTTTAGGAGACTGGTATAGCTGATTTTCTGTATTATGTAGCTTCTAAAAAAACTTCTCATAATCACCAAAATATTTATGCCAAAGCTCACTCTATCCTGAAAAAATGGAGGGCAGAGAAGTTGTGGGACTATCCAGTGTCCACTCATAGACGTATTTCCTCACACCATGAGGCTGGACCATCAAGATTGTCCCAAGGCAACTATACTGGCTTGAATGCAGATAGCACATTCTCTTCAGGCCAGAATATAAACTCCAGGCCATGTCTTGCTCCAAAAAATTATCATAGCAAAGCCAAACATGGCTCTATCCCTCAGGTTTTAAAATCAGATCGAGATTCTGGACAAAATCACATTTCTGTCGATCCAAATAAGCACTACAGTCGAGACAAATCAAATACAGAGTGGGATAATGATTCTGTTCTAAATCGCAACAGTAACCGGATTTCGGACTCTAGTCATCATTATTATGAGCATTCAAACCTAGAACGGGACACCGGGCAAAATCATCATTCTTCTATAAAAAATAACCACCATTTTGACCCCAGTAGACAATATCGGGACAGAGATGTACAAAATCGCCATTCATCTGCTTGGTCTCATCATGTTTCTGATCCAAATAGGCATTATCGAGATAGATCAAATCACAGAAGGGATTCTAGCACTGTACAAAATCGCAATCCTTCCACTTGCAACGACCGCATTTCTGACTCTAGTCGACACCATCGTCGAGATCAACGCAACCACGAGCGAGATTTTGAAGGAAATAAGGCTGAAGAGTCTTTGAATGTTCCAAATAAGTTCTTTCCAGTGAATGCTGACAACAGCTGGCCAAATGAACAAAGGAAAAACAAGACCTTGAATGGTCCTGAGCAGTTGAATTTGGAGCCTGACCATGACGAGAAATCAAATGAAGATTCAAATGATGCCAACTTGAACATTGACAGCCAACCAGAGGCTGAAAATGCTGGATTCTCTGGAACTACACAAAGACCTAAAGACCCTTACCATTTGGAACTAGAAGAAGGAATGTTTGTAGCCATCAAGGTCGAAGGCCCGCCTTTAACTGGAGAATTTAAACAAATATTTGAGTCATTAAGATATCAAGTAGGTATGTATAGGACTGAATTAAGAGAGTATAGAAACCAACGCAATAAGGTTGCCAATGGTAATGTGTCAGTTGAATCTCCTAAATCACCTGAAAAAGCTGCTGATCCAGTTAAAAATGGCTTGCCTGGTTCTCAATCCCAATATGACTTATCAGAGCCTAATATAGAAAAAAAACAAAATTTAGGACAAAAACCAGTTTCTAAGAACAATGAATCAAAAAAACAGAAATCAGGTCAAGAATTTAACCTAAACTCCAAAATGCTGCCACCAAAGAAAGTAGATGGGAAAACATCTAGTCACATGGTTTGTGTTATGTTTTGTTCTTCTTTTATTCTTAGTTATTTCTATTAGTTATTCCATAAACTTTTCATTGGTTTTGTGTATTTTATACCTCCTAAATGTTCTATTTTAATAGAGTTCTCTTCATAGTGTTTATTTTTCTTACCATTTGTTGTTTTTTTTTTTGGGAAAATTTTATTTTTATTGACTATTTTTTTTATTAATGTTCCTATTGAAATCTTCACCATTTAGAATGCTGATTAATGTAACATGAACGAGAGAATATTATGTTAAATAATTTCGTTTGTCATATTGATAATTGTATTGAAATATGAATATCACAATAGAAACTTTTTAGAGTATAAAAAATATTCATAAAATTGGAAATTCATTTTACTTTAGTTTCTAAACAAAAAATTGTTTTAATAAACTTATTCAAAAAAATTTCTTATTTCTTTTTTCATGCCTTGATTTATAAAATGTATCAGTTTATTTTTGTGAGAGTCTGTGTGTTACACTTAAAACAGATATTTAATGAATTTTACATTAAAAAATAAATAATAAATCAAAGAAACCTGTCCTCTCCTTTTTATTAAATCTTATTTTTTATGTGAAGCTAATATTAATATATTGGTTGGGGGAAAAAATTGAATTCTGCACTTGCAAGCAAGCATTGTAAAACAAAAAAATATGACTGGCAACTAGTTTGTATTGAATAGGTTCTTATGTATATGTTACCGGCAAAGTATGAAATCCGGCATTGTATAGAATGCCTAAAACTAGCCAGCAATGTATGAAATGATTTTTATTTCATACATTGCCTAGGCATTCTATAGAATGCCAAATGAGAAAACGGCAAAGCATGAAATACAGCAATTAACTGAGTCGTTGGTGAGGGAGGAGAGCGACAGGAATGACTTGTGTGTACGTGTGACCCTTTGATTGACAGGGGTGAAAGAATCTCATGATTTCACCCCTGAAGGTCACTGCCTATATGTCGCAGGGAAACGATGAAATTTGAGCTTTTGTCAAATCCCTAAAGGAGATGATCAATTCAATTAAATAAATAAAATTAATTATCTTTTGTCTTTTTCCTGTTGTAAGTAAGTGAATTAGTTAAATCCCCAAACTGTTTTAGTGAAATGATGAAGTGAAAAAATATGCCACTTTTTTGGTGCTAGGGGACAGATATTTGGGTGATTGTAATAACTTTTGTTATGGTTAGGATCTGCTAGGACACATCCCCCCCGGTGCATTCTCACCCCCTCTACAGCTTTTTGGCCGATATCTCGACACCCGAGCTACAGTCCATTTGATCCCTCTCTAACTGCTCTTCCAGTTATTATAATTTCAGGCTCATAGGGCTATTCCTTACATAGTTTTTAATTGTTTTAAACTTTTAAAATTTATTTAAATCCACAATATCTTGGCTCCTGTTTGAGTCTCGGACTTGAGATTTGAACCAACTGTTCCACTCGTCGAGACCCATCCAGTCTTATACTTGACTCCCAGTGTAGGCATGGGGAGGGCTTAAGCACTAAAATATCATGTTCCCATGTTAATCCTATGGGGTCAGAAAAAATATCACCCCCCAAGGAATTGAGCTTGGGACTTGATTTTTAGAGGTACGCCATATTTTCATGTATGCGAGAGCTATACGTGGAATTGGCCCCCTCCTTCCCCCCTCATCTACAGGGCTTCCCCATGAAAAACTCGAATCCTATGCTACCTTGGTGAACCGAACTGGCTGGATTCAATTGTTCTCCCTATGAGCTCTTCAAATATGTAATTTTATCCCAATAGCCCCATTCCTTCCCCCCATTTCACATTTTTAAACAATTTTAAAATTCTTTAAATTCCCCATAGCTCCAAGGATTTTTGACATGTATGGTTCGGAAGAACAAGGACTCGACCTCCCATGTGGCCACCCCATGTATGCGCGAGCTATACGTGGAATTGGCCCCCTCCTTCCCCCCTCATCTACAGGGCTTCCCCATGAAAAACTCGAATCCTATGCTACCTTGGTGAACCGAACTGGCTGGATTCAATTGTTCTCCCTATGAGCTCTTCAAATATGTAATTTTATCCCAATAGCCCCATTCCTTCCCCCCATTTCGTGGCCGCGGTAGCCGAGTGGTATAGGTATCGGACCGTGGCTTGCTTTGTCACGGGTTTGAGCCCAGTACCACTAAAGACCCGCCGTGTAGGGCAGCGATGCACGTTAAATCTGTCGAGAGCTGAAACGTCCTCCCGTTGGTGTGGTGTGGTAGTTAGGAGAGGGGGGTGCCAGCTCAGGTGTCGTCCACGTCACTTGACCATGATTCAAAATTACGTAGTCCGTCGCCAAAAGCCCTCGTGTAGCTGAACAGTGCGACGTTAATATTCAATCAATCAATCAATCAATCCCCCCATTTCACATTTTTAAACAATTTTAAAATTCTTTAAATTCCCCATAGTTCCAAGGATTTTTGACATGTATGGTTCGGAAGAACAAGGACTCGACCTCCCATGTGGCCCCCATGTATGCGCGAGCTATACGTGGAATTGGCCCCCTCCTTCCCCCCTCATCTACAGGGCTTCCCCATGAAAAACTCGAATCCTATGCTACCTTGGTGAACCGAACTGGCGGGATTCAATTGTTCTCCCTATGAGCTCTTCAAATATGTGATTTTATCCCAATAGCCCCATTCCTCCCCCCCATTTCACATTTTTAAACAATTTTAAAATTCTTTAAATTCCCCATATCTCCAAGGATTTTTGACATGTATGGTTCGGAAGAACAAGGACTCGACCTCCCATGTGCCCCCCCTCCCAGACAGCATTTTGCAAAACTTTAAAATAACGTCTCTTCAATGTTATTTTCATGATGATAGTAAGTGATTTTATTACACCCTGAACTGTTTCAGTGAAATGATGAAATGAGCTAGTCAGGATTTGCATTGGCAAAAAGCTGTCCGGGGAGACACCTGGGAGGTCGAGTCCTTTTACTCCATACAGGTTAAAAATCCTCAGAGCTATGAAGAATTTTAAAATTTTTAAAATTGTTTAAAAACATGAAATGGGGGAAGGAATGCGGCTATTGGGATAAAATTACATATTTGAAGAGTTCATAGGTAGAACAATGGAATCCATCTGGTGCGGTCGACCAAGGTAGCATAGGATTTGAGTTATTAATGGGGAAGCCATGTAGGGAGGGAGAGCACCGGAGGGGGCCAATTCCACGTAAGGCTCACACATACACGAAAATATGGCATACCTCTAAAAATCAAGTCCCAAGCTCAATTCCTTGGGGTGGGTGATATTTTTCTGACCCCATAGGATTAACATGGGAACATGATATTTTAGTGCTTAAGCCCTCCCCATGCCTACAGTGGGAGTCAAGTATAAGACTGGATGGGTCTCGACGAGTGGAACAGTTGGTTCAAATCTCTAGTCCGAGACTCAAACAGGAGCCAAGATATTGTGGATTTAAATAAATTTTAAAAGTTTAAAACAATTAAAAACTATGTAAGGAATAGCCCTATGAGCATGAAATTATAATAACTGGAAGAACAGTTAGAGAGGGATCAAATGAGCCAGGTTTTATTTCCCCTAAAAATGATCAAAATATCATTTGTTTATTTTTATTTAGTTATATTCTTTGCATTATTATCTTTCGATTGATACATCATTTTTGCATGCCTGAAAATTAGAAGTTGGAAAAACTTCAATTGAAAAATATAAACAAACATCCCTTTATAGATAAAAAAAATGAGAGATAAAAAAAAAAGCTATTGTAAAAAGGGAAATAATGACTGAAAAAAGAAGCTTTAATAAATAAAGCAGGATATTTCTTAAATATTACATTAATGTAGTTTGTATTTCTTTAGAAATGTGCGCATGTAAAATATTTTCATTAAGGCTTTTTTAGAATTTTTTTTATTATTTCAGTTCTTTTTCATCATATGTTTTCCATTAAAATATAATATTTCAATATTATGTGGAGAAAAAAAAACTTTAAAATTTGTGCAATTGTAGAAAATTTTTTTTTTAACATTTTCCTTGAGTTTTCTTATGCAATTAATACTCTCTAAAAAGGGATCATTTATTAAATATATGATTTGAAATAATTTGAAAATGCGATTATTCTTACGAAAATATGTAGCTAATGCTTCAAAGTGATATTTTATGTTATGTAAGCTTATAATAATTATTTTTTCGAATTACAAACTTTACAGTGGTTTATCTCAGTTTGTGTTTTTTTTCGCATTCAAAATGCTTCTCTTATAAATATTAATCAATCACTTCGATTTTTTCCCCTGTGTTTTATGTATAATGCATGTAACAAAATTAGGCATCCAGTTTGTGCTGTAAACTTAATACTTTTTTTTTAAAAAAAATTTTAATGTTGGAGATTTTGGAATTTTTTCGTTGAATTTTAGTATGCATATCTACATTTTTTTTTCTAACATTAATTAAGTTATTGTAAAATCGATTCATAAATTTGTTTAAGACATTCTTAGGAAAGTTACAAAAAATTTCAGGTCACATAATTAGTAAATACAAAAGGAGTATTATTTTAAAATGTTCCATATTTTTAAAAAAACTTTCAATCTTTCTAAATTGTGTGAATAATTTACATAAAGTTTCATCTCGTATTATTTTCTTGAATAAAAACATTATATGTAATTCTAAAATAAAATTTTTAAACACATAAATAAAAAATAATTGTTTAAAATATGCCAAATCTCCTTAATAAGAAAGGCAATAATATTGATCAGTACGACATTCATTATTCTTAACGTATTTTGAATAAAAATTTTTTTAATGGCACTCTTATTATTTTTCTAGTATAACATTTGTATTTCTTAGGAATGCACGTCATTTATAAAATAGCTTTATTAGGACCTTTTTCATACTTTGCCTAAATAGCATTTCGCATTCTATACAATGCCTAGGCAAAGTATGTAATAATTCTGCTATTTCATACTTTGCCTAAAAACGTCAGGCATTCTATAGAATGCCAGCATTTCATACTTTGCCGGTAACATATATAATAGCCTTTGAAAAATTTAGAGAGAGATGGAGGGTATTCTATCTGTGCAAAACTAACAGGAAAAATTAAAATATAAGAAGAAAATAATCTGTATTCTCAAATAATTGATCAATTTCAAAATTCAAATTTATTAATATATTTTATCTTGCATTAAATGATTGCATAAGGTAACTGATTTCAATCAGGTTTGCATTGCAGTTTTATCAAATGAACTCTTATAACACAATTTTCCTCATGGATCAGTATAACATTAAATGATTTTTGTTATTTTTCTTGCTTCATTTAATATTTTTTGACTTTTTAAAAAAAAATATTTGAGAATTATTTATTATGTAAATTAAAAATAATTGTAAAATTTTTTATGTTTTTCTTTTATGTTTTCCTTAATTTTAATCTTTTGATCAATTTGTGTTTTTCATTTAATGTTTTTTGAAAATGGGAGATTTTATATAAATATTTTTTAGCATATTCTTTTTTGCTATTGAATGACCCAGGCAGTGTATCTACACTATCTGACTATAGTATTGAAAACATAATTTTTAAAAGGTATTTTATAAAATTTAAATTTTATTTTTAAGAAAGATAAATTAATATTAAGGGTTTTGTATATATATTTCAAAAATGGATTAAATTTTATTAAATTGCCTCTGTAAATATATTATGTTTATGGGATAATGAGAGTTTTAATGTGTAGAACGAGATACAAGCTCTAGTGTTGCTTTTATATATGTATAATCTATAATGGCACATGTTAAAAAATTAAACAAATTTTAATAAGTAAAGTCTAAAAAATTAACCTTGCATACATGTGCTATTATTTTTTTCCTTAGGCAAAAACTCTTCCTTCCAATACAGATGCTAATCAGAGAGTATATGATAAAAAAACTGCCATCAGGAAAATTGGTATGTTTGTAATGAATTCTCTCTTTTTTTGCATATTTGTTAATGTTTGACATATGTAAAATGAATGTGTGTATGCTATTGCAAACATAATTTTTAGTTTGTTCATCTAAAGCTAGAACTTTTTATATCACTTGAGCTGTTTTATGATCTAATTAGATTTTTTTGTGTCTGAAAATTTTCCATGCAAAATATTTTTAAGAACTGAGCATTTGACATCTTATTAAAATTACTCCTAAAAAAGTCAACAAGAAAAGGCTTTTACTTGACTCATGCTTTTAAAACATTTTTTTTTACTACTATTACAAAATTCTTTGGCTCAAGTTTGTCTTAGATGAGAGAGGATGCTGTTGTGTCCTAAAGCAGTGATTCTCACAACCACTGGGGCGTGGCACTTTTGTGTGCTGCCAATTTTTTAAAAAAATTATTAATTACAAACTGAGAAAAAGAAAAAAGAATTCCGGAACCAAATATTTTGGCTGTTTTATGGAAATTCACTATTCATAAAATTGTTGTTGACCATTTGACATCACTAAAGGAGAGAGTTGTTTTATTACTTCCTAAATTTAGGTATAAAAAAAATGATTGGATTTGTGATAACGGATTCTTCTTTATATGAGTTAACTTTGAATGAAGAGGAAGAACAAAAAAAAAAAAAAAAAAAAAAAAAAAATTTGCTCTATAATAATCGAGATTTAATTTTAAAACATTCAGAAGAGTATTTAAATTCATTTTAGATTAAAATTGGAGGCAATTGTCCCATAATATAGCCAAAAAACTTTAAAAATATTGTTACAATTTTCTACATCTTATTTTTGTGAGTTTGGATTTTCAGCATTAACAAATGTAAAATTGAAAAAAAAAAAGATTGCAACCTTTAAATGTAGATGAGGAAATGAAAGTGGGATTATCATTTTTGCAATAAAATATAAGCGAAATTTTCAAAAATTATCAAGCTCAAATTTGTATTAAATGTATTCTTATAATTACTTTGTAATTAATTACTTAATGAACATTTTGTTGCCTTTATTGTACATACTATTTTATTTAACATTAGGAATTATTATTATAAACCATTTTACATAGTGTATTATAAATAAGAAAAATTCTTTTAAACATTTTATTGTTAATGTGCTGCCAAAATTTGAAATTGTCAAAAGTGTACCACAACAACAAAAAAAGAAAGATTGAGAATCACTGTTCTAAAGTCATAAGAAAATGTCTGAATTTATTTTACTTTTGGAGAAAATCAAAATTAATAATAATGAATATCTAATTTAATCTAGACATTGTTAATTTGAGGAGCTTATGGCGTTCAATTGTGGGTTCAAGCCATGATAATACAAAAAATCTGTTATGTAGAAAAGCTGAGAAAAGTCTTGTTGGTGTGGCATGGAAGGTTAGAGATACAATGCCAACCTATGTGTTATTTGATCATGGTTCAAAATGATTAGGTCTGTTGTCAAAAGCCCTCATATTACTGCAAAGTGAAATGTTAGTGGACAACTATAATCAAAGCTCCAAAATATTGATGAAATATCTATGAATATTGTATTCATTCAGAGGTTTTTATGTGGTATAAAAGATACCATAATCAGAATTATTCAGGGATACACTTGAATTTTAAGTCCTGGCTAGGGGTAAAAAGGTTTTCAATTCCAAACCTTTTTTATTATACTTCTTGGTTATTAGTATTAATTTTCAGAAATCTCTGTTATACATTGCCTCTTGAAAACAATCAAACAATTACACTTTCATCTCTGCGATGGCATGCGTTTGCCCCACCCAGAAGCGGCATAAGGCATGGGCCACTGCCCATGGTCTTGCAGTGCTTTGGGCCTCGCACCTCAAAGCCAAAATAAATTAAACAAAAAGTAAGGAAAATCCAAATCTGCATGCCACAGGGCTTTTTATAATTAATGAATTAGAAAATTCTCAACTGTTTTTTACCATAAAATATCGAAAAGTTGGTATGTTGAGTTTTTTTAAAAAGAGATATTCTATTTATCAGTGCATGAAAAGATATGAATAATTAATTTGTGAAAATATTGTTTTCCATTTTCTTTTAATAAAATTTCTTAACTTTGTTGTTTCCACTCACATTTGGTCTGGCAACATTAGCCCCTCAGGGGGCTCACCTTCTTTAGGTGAGTACAGGTGTCACAATCCCGAGGTGCCCTAGTGATCTTTTCCTATTTTCCCAAGGGGTTTACTATCTTTGGTAAACAGGGGCTTCATGAACACGGGGTACCCTAGTGATCCTTCTCTATTTTCGACCCTCTTCTTGTCATCCCATTCCTCCTTTTCTTCTTTTCCCGTCCATACCACAGACAAATATTTTAAAATTTACAAGTTGAATTATTAGTTTTTTCTATTGAGAAAACTTGCGTTTTATTACTGATATATTATGGTTTAAATTTTGTATTGCGTTAGTTTAGTTTCTTTTTCTTAGATTTCTTTCAATATTTTGATTATGTTGCTTTATTTGTGTTCGATTAACCCAGTTGGTTTTCCGACCCGCATGTTTGCCGTGTGCGGCATCCTGTAAGGAGGAAAATGGTGTCTTAGGAATATCTTTGGCCCACGCTTCGCTGTAGATTGGAAGCAGGAGTGAGCCCACTCCTGTCAATTGGTGGTGATCTTCGGTGTCCCTGAAGAGAGATTGCTGTAGGGTTAGTGTTGCAGATAAGGAGTGGCGGGTTTACCCGTTGGATCCTCACCCTGATGCTGTTTCACTACATTCTGGATGTACTCTAGGTAAGCGGCGTGCCTGGTATTTGCCAGATGACTGGCACACTGCCTCCCTTGTTGGACTCTGTGGTGGGTGGAGGCACGCCAGAATGAAGATGTTTTTTCACGCATATGGATCCAAGTCGGCTGTGCCTGGGTAAAGGCCTTGTTTTGCCCAACCTCAACATTGACCAAGTATCACTTAATACTAGATTTTTAATAATTTCTCTTCCTAACAATGAAATGTCCAAAGTATCACCCTTTACAATACAAAAAGCCATCATCGGAATAGGCGGTGAACCGAAGTCCCTAAAAAGATTACGTTCTGGGGATCTGCTTATTAAAGTAAACTCTGCTCTTCAAACTAAGTCCTTTCTGCTTCTCAAGTCTTTCCTAAATGGTCTTGTTACAATTAGTCCACACAAAACCCTTAATTCTTGCCATGGTGTCATTTCTAAAACTGACCTGTTGAGCACCCCTGAACCTGAAATCCTCGAGGGTTTTTCCAATCAGGGTGTAATTCAGGTCAGAAGAATAACAATTAAAAAAGATACATCAATAATTTCGACCAAACATATAATTTTAACTTTTAATAGCCCCTAACTACTGACAACAATAAAAGCCGGCTACCTTAACTGTAAAATTCGCCCGTACATTCCGAATCCTCTGCGCAGTTTCAAGTGCCAGAGGTTCAGCCACTCACAAACTTCCTGCCGCGGTCAACTTGCTCTAGATGTGCATCTGTTGGACATGCTTCCACAGATTGCAGTCTAGAGCCTAAATGTATTAACCCTCTGGGTGGTTAGCTTCCTCCTGAAAAGTTATTCCGAAAGCGTTTACTGTTATTTTGCCGTTCGCTTTAAAATTGCAACAGTCTTCTTTTCTTTCCCCCTTTTAAAACTTGGGAGGTCGAACGGGGACAATTTTATGACTCAGTTCGGTCCCTTTGTCAAGTAAGAACCAAGAGATCAATCGTTTACAGCTAGCTTATAAGTTGCCTTGGGCAATGTTGTATGTCGGTCGTTTCCCCTATATGTTCAGTCACAGTACAATTAAAACAAAATGAAGGGTAAAAAAAAGGAAAAAATGAAATAAATAGTGTGTTAGAAGTTGAAAAATAATTATATTTTCTTCAAACAAAATTTATTTTTCTGTCATTTTTTAAAAATTAAAAATATATATATATATATTTTGGTATTGCGATTTGAACCAGAAAAAAGCATCCTGTATTCATTTTTGAATATGAGAGTAAGAAAACGCGCTCACATTCCTGTTTTTAAAAAAAGTAATGAGGTAAAAAGAGCAAAGGCCCTATCTCTTTTTTTTAAACAATAAGACAATAAATGGTGCATACGGTGATATAAAGGGTGTTTTTTTAGAGGTATAGAACTTTAAATTGCAATAAAACAATGATGTATTTGTATTATTCGATTGACATGAATTTTTTTTTATTCGAAAGATAATCTTGTGGCATTACATTTTAAATTTGATCAAGCAAGGCGTAGATTCGTCGAATGGGTCCAAAACGAGATTGCCGTTGTTCCCGATTTTCATAAGCGAATTTTGTTTAGCGATGAAGCGCGCACTTCTGGTTGAATGGCTACGCCAACAAACAAAACTGCCGCATTTGAGTGAAGCTAATCCACAAGTGTATGTCGAAACACCGTTACATCCAGAAAACTGACTGTTTGGTGCGCTTTATGGGCTGGTGGAATCCTTCTTCAAAAACGATGAAGGCCACAACGTTACAGTCAATGGTGATCGGTATAGAGCCATGATTACTAACTTTTTCATTCCTGAATTGAACAATCATGATGTCCAGGAGCTGTGGTTCCAACAAGACGGCGCAACATGTCACACAGCTCGTGCCACAATCGATTTATTGAAAGACACGTTTGGTGACCGTCTAATTTCACGTTTTGGACCTGTGAATTGGCCTCCAAGATCTTGCGATTTAACACCGCTAGACTTTTTTCTGTGGGGCTATGTTAAGTCATTGGTCTATGCGGATAAGCCACAAACGCTTGACCATTTGGAAGACAACGTTTGCCGTGTTATTGCCGATATACGGCCACAAATGTTGGAAAAAGTCATCGAAAATTGGATGTCCAGATTGGACTACATCCGAGCCAGCCATGGCAGTCATATGTTAGAAATCATATTTAAAATGTAGTGCCACAAGATTATCTTTCGAATAAAAAAAAATTCATGTCAATCAAATAATACATCGTTGTTTTATTGCAATTTAAAGTTCTATACCTCTAAAAAAAACACCCTTTACATACGATGATTATATTTATGAAATGAAACCCATCTTTCTCTATTCAATTATATTTTAAATTTAAAATAACATAAAAGAGGATTTCAATACTTTTAATTTATTTTAATTAAAATCATATAAATGATATTTTTATGTTAACTGAATATTTTTCGAAAAAAATCTAAATTTTCATTCCTAGTGTTCTCCTTTTCGAACTTCTTGTATTAAATAAAAATTTCTTTTCTACATTGGCATTTGTGATGGACATAACACACATTCAGTCAATAATTTTTAATTTTAATGGGGCTATACTTCTTCAAATGCGCATGGCAGTACTTCTAACCATTTTCTACTCAAGTTTAATTTCTTATCTTTCTGTTTCTTTTATTACAAGGAAAAATGACACACATCGATAACTACATTTTCACACAATTCAGTCATTACAAATTCTGTTGTGAGAAAAGTTCTCCCTAATTAATTTTGTCTTTCAAAACAGTACACTTAAAACAATTTTGTTCAGTGAAGTTAACCGACAGTTCCACAATGTATCCATACCAAATTTTAAAAACAATTTTAACATTTTGAAATGTATCCTGTATTAAATTTTTTGAGTATACACAAATATTTCCTGCTGTATGGAAGACATAGTATGAGATGTGGTGTGTGGTTTTGAAAGAATGTTTTCGTACGAGTAGACTATTTTTGAAAATTTAAATATCACTAAAGCTGATCATATAACTGCAAATAAGCCTTATTTTAATGTGTGCTGGTATCAAAATAAAACACTTTACAATATTAAACAGCCTATGGGTTTATATTCAATATCAAACTATTCGCAAAATGGCTTACAGCTTCTATTCAAATTGTAAAGAAACTAAAATGTAAATATATCTTACTGCAGTCAAAAATATTCATAATATGTAAATATCCTATTCCTCCACTTATTTCAGTACATTTTAAAAACTGTAGCTGAATGCAATTTTTTATATTTATAAACAAGGCATAAAAGCTCACACATTCGTAAAAATGTCTTTATCACATTTTTAAATATACTACTATAAAACGTATATGGATTGTAAGATCAGTTTTAAAATCCTAAAAGCTTTTAGAGGAGCAAAAAACATGTAATTTTGGATTGATCAAAATTTTAATATAATACACAAATATACATGTTATTAAGCAAATACATTCAAAAAATCAAAGTTCTTTCTGAAATAAACGTAATTGAAAGAAAAATGTTTAATTGCAAATGAGTGGAAATACATGTTTATCTAAGGGGTATCCTCAAAGTGAGGCAATCCTCAAACTTGAAACTCAAACTCAGTGGCACAACAATCCATGAGGGCCAGGAACTACTATGCCCATCCTAATATACGTGACCATTGGGCGCTGAGGTGCATGAACAGATGTCCCGATTTGGTGGTCTGTCTGAAGAGAGACCTTCAGTGTTTAAGACCCCAAGCAAGCTTGGTACTCATTTATTGACCCAATGTAGCGGGGATGAAAGGCAGAGTCGACCTTACCCAACTCGTTAATAGAACCCCAGACCTGTGGTGTAGAAGCACGATACACTACCACTCGACCCTATTCGGTGAAAAATAAAACTTAATGTTAGAATCTTATATAATTCCCTAAGGAATGAGGGAGTCCAAACTTTTTTCTTCTTGTAAACTGTTTAGACGGAAATTGTTAATTATGAAAATTTCACAAGTTGCATAAATTAAAATTAACCGTTATAGTTTAAATAAATTTTTAAGAGTGAAAAAGGTGTATTTTGGCAGCACGAATTAATTTTAAAGGGAATACGGTTACGAAAAAGTAGTACAAATATATCTAAAGTATGGTTGGTTACCTTAGATATTGTCAAACACAACAAAGTATTGGGAGCCAATTCCACAATTCGTTGTTATAAAAATGTATGGAAAATTACAAGACTTATTTTTGCATTTGTAATTTATATATATATATATTTTTCCTGATAACTTGAAAAGCTAGAGCGGCATCCATCAAAACCGCGGTTCCCTCTCTGTTTTTCCAGATCGCCCCTGACTAAGCCGGCTCTGCCATAATAAGTGAAAATGCCGTATTTTGTTTGTCAAGATCATTTTATAGTAGACTGCATTTTTCATGTATTTTAGATGGTCGTTTTATATTTTCTACATCAATATCTTAATGTCTGAATTTGAAATTACATAAAATTCTTGACATTCGCATCAATGACCATTATAATTTTTATTAGTATATGAATGTGTCATCAAACGATTACATGACTATTATTAACATATTATTTTAGCCATTTAATTAATATTAAGTATAATGTAACACACTCAAATTTTCTGAACTTTAAAGTAAATATTTCAAAAACTACTTCAGATATACTCAAAATTTTTCATTCCTACGCTTTAGCTTCTCAGTTTTGCTTCTATGTAAAACTTTATTGTATATTCGTCAATTTTTTTAGTATATTTTTTGCTCTTAGCATGCAGTTTTCAACTGAATTGTATGAAATCTTCGAAATATATTAAAAAATACCAAAGAAGCTATATAATAAAATTTGAAATTTATATTATCCTCAAAGAATTGCTAGAACTTATGGTAAATAATTTTTAACTGCACAATACATTTTTTTTTCGAAATTTCAAATGGAATTTCTAACATAAAATTTCTAGCTTTATACGGTCGAGATTTCAAAAAATATCCAGATTTTAATTACTTATTCAGTTAGCCTTTAAAAAAAGATAAACGTTGAGGTATTTTGCATAAATAGATATTTTTGAAGAATAATTCGAATAATTTTGAATAGCTCAAATTTAAAATTGATTTTTATGTTTATTTATATGCATAAATGTTTCCGTATGTTTTTGATTACCATTTATTCAAACATTCAAGTTATAAAAAAAAATGTGGGAAAATCTTCATTCATGTTGTCTTTGATGTAAACTGAAGTTCAAGCACTTAAAATTCAAATATAATTCGGTGTATTTTAACAATATATAAGTAGGCACTGTACGTAAACTTCCCTGAACACTTGGACTTCGAAATCTAAAAAAAAAAAAATAAATAATAGATCTTAATTAGTTTTTTTCGTTATTATTTTTATCAAAGTATAAGAAAATGTTTCAAATTATTTGATGAAGTTTAAATTTATTCATTTTTAGTGGTTGGAAAGTTGAAAAAGTTTCAAATTTTAAAGTGTTTGGTGTTTTATTAATTTTTTTTTTGGCATCTTATAATGAAATAATCATGTTTCAAAAACTGAAAGCATTGATTAAGATAAGAAAAATGAAGTGAAAGAATATACTTAAAAAAAAAGATAATTTGTCTAACTATATAAAATAGCAGATTGCCCTTACACGCCCCAACTTGTTACAGTTTCAAATTAATATGAAACCAAAAGGGAACTGTAACATATTTTACTTATGCATTGGGACTTTTCAAAACTTTTAAAATACAAGCTAACAAACAAACACTTCCTGGGGTCTAAAGAAATTTCCCCCCGATTTTTTACGATTGCTATAGGGTCAAAACACGGGGTTCCCTGCGAGCCATAAAACTTCCTATCAGTGTCCTGTTGTGTTGCTTTCACCGTCCCTAATTATCTTTCAAGATGTTAAACCTTTAAAAGGGGGAAAGGATTTCAGAAAAGTACAGTTCAACCGCTTTTGAAAATGTTACTTGAAGGCAAAAAAACCCGTGCAGTGCATTTTCGAAGCATCTTTGCAATGACGGAATTTTCCATGCTAACCGCTTGGAGGGTTAATTGTTCTGAGTCCCATCAGTCTGATTCCAAACTCTGTTCAAAATGGAAATTAGAAAAGAAAATTCAAGAAATCAAAACAAACAAAAATATCTCCTATCCAGAAGCTCGAAAATTAATAGTACCACATATCTCAAACTAAGCTACCAAATCCTCAACTACAAACACGACAACTCTAACTGATGAAAGCATTACAAAAATAGTATGTCCTCCTTTGAAATTATTACAACATTTAACGTCCGTTCTGCTATCAACAAATCCCCCCCACCAAAATCTATTTGCCTTCGTTTTAAAAATTGGATTTTTACATAGGATTTGATTTGTGTGTTTCTTTATATTTTTAATATATTATATGCATGCGTGCATGCATGCATGCATATACATGTGTACATATATTTTTATACATATATATTTTTAAAATATATGACATTCTCTTTTAACAAGTGTTTGGCGCAGCTTGGCCAAAGTTGGCCCTTGCGCCATTAAAATTAACAATCATCATCATCATCATCATCATCTGCTATCAACAATGCCTTCCAAAATTGCTACAGTTACCAAAACCTCTACATCAACTCAGGCACAACTCTTACCATCCACATCTTCTGTCATGGTTACATCGCCATCAAAATCTCAACCTCCTAATTCTGTAATAGATACTGTTCCCATCGCTTCTGATGATTTATCTATCTCTGCTGCATCTTCCTCATCCACAGCATGTTCTGTTCTTGAAACGACCACCACTACATCCCAGGATACAAAAGAAACTTCAAAACCCCGTAAGAAAAAAAGTCCCCCTAAAAACACATGCAACGCAATAAAACTAAAAATAGAAATTAAGATGGCTCCTAATAGACCTAGAAAATCAGCCCCTACGGAGTACACAACGGATTAGGAAGATATGATAGTATATGATGTAGAAGTTGAGCCTGAGCCAAATCCAAAATATGTCTTAAATATGGGTGGTTACACCTACAAGGGAGAGTGTTAATAAACCAAATCATACATTTATTCGCTACGACTTTGACAACCCTATCAAAAAACCATATTAAGAACAAGAGGTTACTTTCTTTTCCCTTTTTAAATAATTTAGTTTCGAAAAACACGCTTTTCTGACTTGGTGGGGGTTTCCCCACCAGAAATAATTAACTTTTGCTTTTAAAACTTTTTAATATGAGATTTTACAATTTTAATCATAAAATCTTTTACAAATTTTTTACTTTTAATACTTAAAGTTATTTGGTGCAGCTTAGCCAAAATTGGCTCTTGCGCCATAAAACCCTACATTCACTCACTCACTGGCAACATTAGCTGGAGTTTTGCTGCTATTGCAGGGAGCCCCCGGTCAGAGACGGACTTCCATTGTGACAAAGCAGTGCATTTCCTGCCACATAGTTGTGAATCGGCCTCTTTGGGGGTATGGTCATCACACGTGCAAAGACACCTGCACCCTTAAAATATTGCACTATCTTGTCTTGAACATCGCCCAGCAACTTTTGACACCATGAGGGACCCCTCTCAGTCCACAACCGGATGTAACTTGAAGTTAAAGACGCCGACCTCTGTCATCCCCTAGACCAGGGGTACTCAACCTTTTTTTTTGCTGGGCCGCATACATATGTTAGCTATTTCACGTGGGCCACATACATATAATGGGTATCTTCAAGAAAAAGCATCATTGAATGATTTTCTGTTTATTGGTATTTTTTAATTACAACACTTCCGTGACAAATCAAACAATTACTGAATCATACTTGTTTTTCACTACAAAATAGTTAACTTTCCAATTGTCTTAAAAAAATCTATTTTCTTAATATTTTTTGCCTGAAAGGTATGAAATATAGTTAAAAATTAGTTCCACCCATAAAATGGTTGCTACTCCACTGTTGTCTGTTATCACTAATCAGAAATATATATATCAATTTGCACCCATACGACTTCGACAGAAAAAAGCAAAATTGATGTATTTGATTTTTTAACAAAGAATTTCCCACCCCATAAATAAATGAATTTCTCAGAGCAATGAGCCATAACCAGGCCACTTATAAAGGCCCGCTGGGCCGCAGGTTGAGTATCACTGCTTTAGACCCTAGCAAGGGCAGAAACAGAATGGGAGATGGTCTGAAAACTTAGTTGAGAACGGAACCAAAGAAACTCCTCCCTCACAAACCATATCATTTGAACTCTAATAATCTCTTTAATAAGATTAATAACTTTAATGTATAATCTATAAATAATAGCTGTGAGGTAAATAAACTAAATATTAAATTAATCAATATCACGCTACCTTTATTTATCTCTGACGTCACACCATCATTAGGAAGACAACTAAAGTATCGCTTGCAGACACAGTCTTGCTGCATGTTTTTATATCAATTATAAATTTTATAAGTATTTGATGTGAGAAAAATAATAGTGGAACTGGGCATTTTTCATAATTTATCAATCATGTCAGGCTTAGGCACTAAGAGGGATCGAGATAAAGGGAGAAATTGAGAACCTGGCGCTGCAAAAAGAAAAAGAAAAGTGGAAAAAGTTGTATCCAACCAGGTTTTAAGTTCAGGTATGATGAAATTTCTCGGTCAGACTGAATCTGGCAGTAAGAATCAAATTAATCGGTTCCTTCAACTTCTCAACAACATTTATTTGTATCCGAGTCTCTGTTGAATTTGGAGGTTACTCCAGATGCACTAACTATTGATACCAAACGACAAAAATCAGAAACAGAAATAGGATCAAAAGTTTGCCAATCATATTCTGATGCTGAGATTTCTGGGTTCACATTGAGTAACATAAGTCGCAATCAAGAATAAGAGATTGAGATTAGTTCTTTGCCTGTGAACAGAGATGTCAGTGAGGTAGTGAAACAAGCATTTTCCAGTTTTGACCTGGAATTGTGTACGTTTTCCATGACAGATGCTCACCAGTCATAATATAGTTCAAAACGATCTCACGCAACAGTTAAATAAAAGTGTTGAATATTCTAAAGATGATAATCATAGAAACTTTTCCAATTTTCATTTCTTACAAAAACTAAATAACGGTGAAACTCAATGTCGTCGCTGGTTGGTTTATTCTAGTTTTAAAAATAAAGTTTTCTGTTTTCCATGCAGATTATTTGGCAATTCACAAACTTAATACGTTTGGCATCAGAAAATGGTTCTGCTTCTTTACATATAGAAGTCAATGATATGCTTGTAGATATATTTGATATTTTGTAAAGCTTTCAAATTTTATTCAATAAAGAAGCCTCAAATATTTTGCAGCATTTACGTACTTGATGATTGTTGCTTGATTGTAGTTATGACATCAATTTCTAGCTTGGTCATTAATTTCTGTATAATTAATAAGTTGTTTTTTTTGTAAATATAATCTAAAAGTTGAGTTATTTTGCTGTATCTTTTTATTGAAGCATCTGTATTGTAAAATCAAAACTTTCTTTTATGCAATTATATATATGCCTTCAAATTTACCTTGGTGTACACATTTTTAAAAATTTATCAAATGCCAGGTCATTGACCAGCAGGTCATTAGGCAAAATTTTTAAAAAATCAAGTTGATACAGAAGTAGTTTTCTCCAAGTGATTTTCTTTTCGAAAATTTTTGTGCAATTTTATTTGCGTTACTTTAAAAATATTTTTATATCATATTTGTTTTAAAAATTTTAATTTGTTATGTGTTACTTTAAAAATTTGCTTGAAATATCCTTCATGCATTATTTTAAGCTTCTTTGAAAAATCAATCACACATTATTTTGCTTTGTCATTTTCGAAAGTTGAGAAGTATGGAAATAAATCATTCATTTTTAAGCATTGTCTCAAGACATTGGATTTTTCTTATTATTTGAATTTATTGTTGAAACAAACTTCATATTATAGATGAGAAAGTGTTAAATTTAATCTATTCGTAAAAGTATGTTTTGTTCAACTATTTTAAAGAATATTTGTTTACATTAAATATGCATTATTTTTTCCAGATCATGTGGATGAAAGCACCATGATGGCAACATCTTCCAAAAAAGAACGACGGGCAATTTATTCAGGGAAGAAAAGCACTGGTAAATTAGTTTTCTTCTGCAAAATTTTCATACATGTAGACTTAAATCTTAGAAAGAAGCGTCATAATCGAATCCAAATATCTTTCACACTTAACAATGAATATTAAAAAAAATCTGAGAATTGAACTTAAAATTAGATTATTATTAAAATTAAATGTATTTTATCTGCGACTTTTATTTGCAATTGCAAAATAAACAATATATATATATATTTTTTGTCAGAAACAATATTTTTTAGGTATTGTAGTTTAGATTATACGTATATGTTGTGCTTTAAGATCATGATAATTCTTAAATGTTTAAAATTTAGTGTAGAGTTTTGATATTTAAAAAACATTCTTATGATTATCTTAAAAAAATAATATTCGTGAGACAGAAATGTTTAACACAGATTTTACATTATAAAAAAAATCAAACAGTTTATAGATTAAATTTATTTAAATTACAATGATTTATATTAATTTTAAATCCTTATTTGATTCATTTAATTTTTAATTTATTTATAGGAGATAATTTAGCTTAAAATATTTTCCATGTGTAATAAATTTTGACTGCTTCAGAAAATTTGATGGATCTTCAAATTTGAACTTAACTAAAAATTTCATTGTTTATTAACAAGAGTTGAGCAGAAATTTGAACTCACCTCATTAAATTTGTTTTGAGTATGTACTTTTAATTCACTGTTAAATTTTTAATAAAAACAAAAGTATTAAACTTATGAATATTATCTAACTGTGACATAATAAGAAATGAGACATAATTGGATCGTAGCCAACATTTTTAGAATTAAGACATATAGAGTCCATCCCCTTTCCATACTCTTTGAAACTGCTTTTAAATAATTAGAAATATCACTCTTTTCTGAACTGTCGCTTAATCAATTAAACTAACATGACACTTTGACCCTAATATTTATTTACCTGATTCAATTCCAACATGGGGAAAGGTTCAAAATTCTAAAATGTATAGAGGTGTGATATATTATGCTGTTTATTAAAAATATTTTTGTATACTAAAAATGCTAAATTTTTTAAATTCTTGGTTTTTTTTTATTGCTTTTTAACTTATTTTATGTGTGACTGAAACAAATTTTTAAAATATATATATATATATTTAAGATTTTATTATATTTAGATTATTAAGATTTGTTATATTTGGGTAATTTTTGGTATTGTTTAAAATATATTTTCTTCTAATTTAAAGATGTTATTTTAAAATTTTAATCAATTTTCAACTATGCATTCAAATTAAAATTTTTTTTTCAGAAGTGCCAAAGTTAAAAGAACTTGTCATTCATAAAATTCAAAGGAACTTGGATAGTAAGTATTTTGTTGTAACAATTAATTTTAACGCCGTAACTGCAGACTAAAAGTTACATGATTCGTTCCATAGGGCCATTTTTTTCACATAGGCATGCGTATGTGGTGTATTGAGGGAAAAAAAAGTCACAAATAAGCAAATTTTTCTCTGTAATAAATAAATCCTTTGCAAATACTGTCAAGGTCATTTTATTGCCTACTAAAGCCTTCAGAATTGTTTTACTGATAGCACAAAGAAAAGACTATTATTTCTAAAAGATGTATATATATATGTTCGGACCACAAGATGCACTGGTTGAGAGAGATGAATATGTACACAGGAAGCAGTTAAGGGGTTAATAGCTTTGAATAAAGTAAAATTTTTTTGCCTTGAACAAATGTTATTTTACAGATTAGGACAATGTGAATTTTCATTTGTATTTTGTACCTGTTGATTTTCATCTAAATTTATTTACTTACTTATCTGATCAATGGAAAACAGCATCTAAGCAGAAATTTGCTTATTTAGCTCATACAAATTTAGAAGACAAATTGGATTGTGGAGCACTCAACTATGTTTTTTGTCAAATGGCTACAAATGCGCAAAGTTAATAGGTTAATGAGTGTTTTTTTTTATGTTTTTACTTGCTCAAAAAAATTTATCTTCCTTCTGAAAAGTTAGAAATGTGTAACAAAGTGTCTTTGTGTTTTATCAATCTAGAATTTTTATTTCACAGCATTAAAATTTGTCTTTAATTTACTAAATTCAAATAATTTTCTTTAAAAAATGTTACAATTTGTATTTTTATTGTTATAATATTTTTGGTTTTGACATGGGTTTGACAATAATCAATATATATTGGCAGTTTGACTACTAATTTTAAAGTCAATTGGTGCTTTATGTCATGTATCTATCATTTTAAATTTTTACTTTTTGATTAATAGTAAAGATGTGGATAAATGAGTTACTTAATGAATTACTACATAATTTAATTTTTGAAAATGTGTTAATCATTTAATAGAGTAATATTCTAACTAATATTTTATGCTATCTTTTTTTTAACACTTTAAAAAATTGGGTGCAAAATTAAATTGCTTTTGTAAGGAATACTACTGTAAATCGGGCAAATGGAGTCAAGTTATTTTATTTTGTAAAATTCTTTTCTTTTTCAGTTTTAAAATATTTGCAAGACGATACTATGTGTTATAAACACATAAAGCCATTATTGGGGACTTTTCCACCCATGAAACTTTTCAAAATTGAAGAAAATCACAAGGTAAAATGGTTTTTATTGAAAAATGATTTTGGTTATTCATTTTTTATGTATTTTTTTAGAGTTAATTTATATTTATTTTGTCAGTTTAAGGTAAATAAAAAACTACATTGAATTTTCTTAATTGTCAAATATTTTTTACATAACTAAAAACCATATAGATCAGGGGTTAGCAACCTTGTTGCTGTGGTGTGCCAAACCAATCAACCAATATGATTCAGGGTTCCCCACAGTCGGAAGTATTTGAAACAGCTCGATTCTCACAACAATGCATTCAGAGTAAGAAGATAGAGGTTAGGAATACAGATTTAGAGTTTTGTTACTTATCAATTATGCATTATTTAAAGATATTTATTAACATAAAATATAACTATTTCTTCAGTATAAAGGAAAAATTAAAATTAATGTATATTTTGTATTATGTATCATTTTAAACTTAATTGTTAAAATAATAAATAAACAAAATATTAATATTCCTTCAATATAGTTAAATATTTTAATGTGAATCTTTTGTCCCTGTACCTATCTGTTTTATATCATATCAGGATTATAATCATTCAGTTTTACACATTTTGGAACGTTCAGTTATGGAACACCTTTGCACCTTTTTCATATGAGAAAAGATTTGTTCACATAGATATGTAGAACCAATAGCAAAAAGAAGTGCTCCCACAATTTTGTCATCAAACAACTAAATCTCTCCAAAAATGACATCTAATAACTTAAAATAGCTGTCGATTTACAGTTAAAGGTATCTTCTAGATTTTTTAATAATTTCGTAAATTTTTCTGTCTATAATTCTGAAGCTGTTAATTCAACAAGCTCATTTCAGAATTAATAACTTTACTCAAAAGCTGCTTAATATATGGAGAGGTGTAGAATGCTGCTAAGAATTGTACCGCTTGCCGTAGGTTGCTAACCCCTGATATAAATACAACTTAATGTAGATTAACATGATTCATAACCATAGTAACTGAGTATTAACAGTCACAAATTTGTGGCTGAAGTTCCTGGAAACATGGATTTCTGTACTATTGTCTCTAAAATTATCTGCTGTGTTGAAGGACTGATGTATGATGTAGGAGAGGAATCCCAGCTGAGGTGTCTCCTTCATAACTAGATATTGGTTTAAAATGATGCAATCCATCATCAATAACACTATCGTGAGACTTCAGACTGCTATGTTATTAAAAAATAATCCATTTTGGTTCTCTTCAATGTAATGAGTAGATGGAACAACAAATAAATCTTGGAGAAAAGGTTTAATTAAGCAGGGATCATTTTGTCATATGGCTGTTATATTATTGTGAGATTAGTGAACACTATTATTTCTATTTAGCTAATGTAATTAGAAATTACTGTGGGAATAAAATCTCCAATGGAACAGTGAAATATAATGATTACCCTGGAATGGTAATCTGCAGCTATTCTGTTAAAAAACAAGAAAGGAAACACTGAACACATATGTAATTATACATATAATTCACACTGAATTATTATACACTGAATTCACACTTCAGTAATTATACACTGAACACATATAATTCTGTTTAATTACCCATTTAACTGGCAAGGGTTTTACTTCATATTTCAATAATTGTAATTCATTTTGACTACTGGATCTGTTATTATCTATTTCAGAGTTGCCTGAAATGGGTAATGTTACAAGTGTTGCGAATTTGGCGTAAAATAGTGTAAATAATCTGTATTCGGATGTGTAATGTAATATTACTCTGGTTTTTTTTGTATTATGTTAAAATTGCAATGTTCGCAAGCAACACCATCCCTTACGTTATAATGGTGTTTCAAAGGGGACTTGGCGATAGAGCCAAGTTGGCATCATTGTTGCTGACCATTTTTGGCAAGTTCGGGAAACTCTGAATTTTTCTGGAAATTTACGGAGAAATTCACTAATTTCAAGACCTATGATGCAAGCAGTTCTTACTTGAAGGATCTGCGAGGTCTATAAATAGAGATGCTCGCCAGAAATGAGTTGGGTTTTGACTAGCAATGAGTAGTCTTGCCTTGACTATGATGATTAGTGATTAGCTCAGCTGTTGAGTAGGACGAGCGGTGCTTGTGAATAATCTTTTGCATATGTGTATTTTAGACATTGATAATTGTGTCTGAGCACTGTTGAAGGTGTGAAGGCCTTCTGAGATCTATTCTGCAAATTTTGCTGTGTATCCTGTATTTCAAGGATTGATTTTTGACAATAAATTCTTATTACTCTTAAAGAACTGTCTTGTTTTTTGTGATTTATTTGCATAAAATCCTCAAACCCCAATCAACATATAACACAAGGTAAAGTGAGAGGGTAATTCTGTAAAGTTTTGACTTTTAAAGATTCATTTGAGTTAAAACTGTTTTTTTTTTTTACCATGAAGAATTTTTTATTAACTCTTTTGTTATTAAGTGGCATATCAACACAATGTCTATCATTTCTCCTAAGCTCTGCATAAATATGTTGATACAGTAAAATACTCCAAACACTTATGCAATAAGTGGGGCTGCATAAGCCAAATTCGCATAAGTTGGGGGTATGATACATATTAATTATTTTAGTTGGTGCTAGAGATGAAAAAATAATTTAAGAAAGAAATTGGATTATCACACCATAAATTTAACATAGTTTCCGAATTCACCAATAATATAGTGACGTTTATGAATGATGATTGAATTTAAAGACAAAGTATTTTTCACAGCGTTGAATTTTTTTCTGTACTTTTTATAACTGTTCTGACTGTTGACTCCGTTACATTAAACTTATTTGCTAATTCACAAATATTTATTTTTGTATCAAAATCTTTAATGTTAAGTTCACATTCCAAAGATTAAAGTTTTCTTTTTGTGTTTGGTGCAGTTGAATCAGTTCTACTTTGTTTAGATGACTTAGCCATCTCTCAGATCTGTGTAGATATAATACCCATTATAAACGTGATATAACTATTATAAAATGTAATAACAAGCACACACTTTGTAGATAAGAAAAAAATAACTCAAAATAAATTATTATGGCTAAGCATTGATTCTGCATAATACATCCAAACATGTATGTGCATTAGCTAATCAGGAATGGGGGGGGGGAGTGAGTAATTGAGTTGTGTAATGCTCAAACAAAAGATGGATTAAAGATATTTAAAAATCGCATAAGTCGGGGTAGCATAAATCGAGTTATTACTGTACAATCAAATTATTTAAAACATTTGAATTATTTTGTAAATTTTATTTAATTATGTATATTTGTATTTTTGCCTTTATTTATGTAGTATTTTTTGACCAGTTAGTATGTATTTCTTTGGATACAAAATCATAAATTTTAAAAATAATGATTAAATTGTTTAATAATTACAGTAGTGGCCAAAATTGTGGACACTTTTTTAAAATTGTTAGGTTTAAGTTTGTATGCTTATAGAAACTTTTACATTGCACAAAATGCAAAGTCTTTTATATCATTAAAAAGACAATTTAATACTGAATTCAATATAAAAAACCAAATTCAAATATTTGCAATAACTATCAATATACATTAGGTATTGATGATAGTAGTGAGTGTGATTAGTGGGTAACCTATATTTTTTATTACAGCATCACATCGATGTTTTATTTAACTGAAAATAGTTTTAAGCTCTTTCTTTGTTATTACATGATGTCAGGAAGCAATTATAGCCTCAATTAGTTCCCTTTTATTTCATGGGTATCTCATTCAGACAAGAGTTTTCAATTGGTGCCTCAAGTTTTCGATAGGATTGAGGTTAGGACTGTTTCCTGGCCAGGACAACTTTGATATTTAGCCAAGAAGCAATGACATCAAATAAAAGTAGATTGGACATCTAGAAAGAGATGTGTAATGAGAATATTTGAATTTTGTTTTTATATTGAATTTTTAGTATTAAATTCTCTTTAAAATGATATAAAAGACTTTGCATTTTGTGCTACATAACATTTTCCATAAGCATACGAACTTAAAAAACATAACAATTTTCAAAAGTGTCTACAGTTTTGGCCACCACTGTGTATTTTTAAAAATATCTGAAAGTGTGCTGTTTGCATTCATGTTTGATTCAGTTTGTTTCTAATTTTTTAGTTTCTTGTGAAGTACACAGATGATTTGTGGCAAAATCATAGTCGAAAAGGGTATCGAATGAACGTTCCTCGTCCTAATGAATCTTGGCGAAATTTCTATCTCGTAAGTGCTCTTGTAAATTTTCAAATCTTATTTATATCCTTATATCTTAAGTGTTTCTTTTTCTTTCTATGAAACTTGTTTGTCTAAAATATTTGTACTATTGTAAATGTCTGCAGCAAGTAAATGAGAAATAAATTTATTAGAGCATGTGATATGAAACATACTTTTAACAAACTTCTAAAGCAATCTTTAAATTGTTATATAAAGCTAGGTTATCAGTCTTTTAAGAGAACGTACGAGTATACCGGATTTTCACATATGGAATTTATGCTTTTGATTTATCTTGACATTAATTGAAGGTAGAAGCTAGGTTTTTGAATATACACTACTGGCCACCGTAAATGCAACACCCTGAACGAAGTATGCAAAAAAACATGAAATTTACAACATGCATTAGCAGAGGTGAGATATGCACAAATGATTAGAATTTCAGCGCAGACACACATCACATGCGCCTGTGGCGCCACCTCAAAGCGCTATTTAAGGTTTGGAGATTTCGACAATTTCAAGTTGGGCAATTGTGTTTCTCGTGGTTTTTTCAAAAAACAATCAGATATGTCTCGTAGAAAACAGCAATCAGCTTTTGATCAAGTATCCGAGTTCGACAGAGGAAGGATAGTGGCCTACCAAGATTGTGGATTATGTTATTCTTTATTGTCATGAGACTTCTTTGTTTTTCAAATACTTTTATTTAAAACTATCGACAGGGCATGGTACAAACAGGAACCGACAGACACACAACGAATTGAAATATATACAAGTACAACGTGTATGGCGGCCAATTAGCAATGCAATGACGTCATTCATAAACAGGTCACACGATGATGTCATGGGCAGTACAAACAAATTTGCATATTCATCAGCCTGTTGCGATGAATATGCAAATAAAGAAACATTACGCGACTCGCCTATTTAAATGAATAGATAGTGGACACACACATGAGAAAAGATTTAATTTCTAACAATGGCCCCCCTCTCATGTCCATAAAAGTAATTCAATTCTTAAATTAGATTTTTCATATTTAACAAATTTCAAAATATAAATATATTATACATTTACAAATACTAATTTGAAAAATTTATACAATTTTTCTTTGGATAACGGCTTAGTAAAAACATCTGCCAGATTGTTTTTACTACAAATATGATTTAATACAAACAATTTTTCATGTATTAAATTTCTTAAGAGATGATATTTTATATCTATATGTTTAGTCCTACTATTTTCAATAGGAGAATTAGGAAAGTCAATTGCAGCTCTATTATCGCACAGTAATTCACTTTACGTAAATTAATGGAAAATAATTTAAAGTTACATTCTTCCAAAATACGAATAATCCAAATTAATTCTTTGGAAGCTTCAGTCAAAGTTATATATTCTGCCTCCATAGATGATAAACTTACACATTTCTGTTTAAAAGTTCTCCAGAATATTGGTACAGAATCAATAAATAAAATAATTCCTCCCATTGAAATTCTGTCATCCCTATTGGCTGCA
Source organism: Trichonephila clavipes (assembly GCA_019973935.1). NCBI lineage: Eukaryota > Metazoa > Arthropoda > Arachnida > Araneae > Nephilidae > Trichonephila > Trichonephila clavipes. The sequence continues at coordinate 144,944 of BMAU01013654.1, forward strand.
AAATCAGAATCGCTATAACATTTGATATTGATGTTATTTATGTTAGATAAATTTAATTTAAAGTCCTTTTTGTTTTCTCAACATATCCTAATATTCTTAGTAAACTATTCCAATGAGCAAAACCTGGGTTTTCCTGAAATTGGGAAAGTGTGTTTACTTTTTAACTTATATCTGGTCTAGTATGACCTGCTAAGTAAGATAAACAGCCAAGTATATTCCTGTATGGTAATCTTTCCATTTCAGTTATATTTCCGTTTCAGAATTAGGACAATCAATTTTAGTTAGCATAATTCCCTTAGCTAGTGGTAATGTTGAAATTGTGAATTTACATTTCCTATATAGGTTACACACTTTATTTATATATTCAGTTTGATGGATAAAAAATTTACCATCAATTTCTTCAAATTCAACACCTAATAATTTTTTAGTTCTGCCCATAATTTTCAAATCAAATTTAACCTTTAAATTCCTTATTATTTCTTTAATATGATTATCAGATTTACCAAATAATACAATGTCATCAACATATAATAGTAATACTACATTATCTTCATTTGTATAAACACAGTTACACCAATTTAATTTCTTTAAATTTAGCTCTTCTAAGTTGGTGTGTATTTCAAAAAACCATTCTCTGCCACTTTGATATAGACCATAAATTGATTTATTTAGCAAACATACATAATATGGTCTTTCGTGATCTATATAAAGCCCTGAGGTTGTTGCACTAAAACTTTTTCACCCAAGCTTGCATATAGGTAGGCACATTTAATATCTAACTGACACAGTGTGACCACCCAAAGCAACAGGCAAGAATGGTGAAAAACATTCTAATTATTGAAAAGTTCACAACGGGACTAAATACTTCATCGTATGTTTCTCCCTTACGTCGTTGGTATCCTTGAGCAACAAGACAAGCTTTATATCTTAAAAATTTTCCTTCCTCATTCCTTTTAATTGTGTAAACCCACTTATTTCCAATAACTTTTTCCTTTTCAGGCCTAGGGACTAATTCCCAAACACGTCTTTCTGACATAATATTAATTTCCTCTTTCATAGCAATAAACCATTTATCTTTATCTGGAGATAAAGAAGCTTCTTTAAAATTTCGAGGTATTACAACTTCAACATGTGCTTCATGATTATTGTACTCACTGGTACTACTTTCTCCTTTGGGTACAGGACCAGAATATTTGTCTTTCCCGCTGAAATTAAAAAAATTCGTATTAAATTTTATAATGTGGGCCCTACAATATTTCTCAACATCATGATATGATCTCAATCTGAGAGACCTTCCTTCAAAACCATATTAAATGTCTACTCTTGTTCCATCAGGTCTGGGAACTGCTTTCCTGATCCATGTAAGATTTTTACAAGGTATTTCATCTCCTTCACCAATTTCAGTCTCCAATTCATACTCATCCGATTCAGATTCTTCCGTTATCAGAGGAGTATATTCACTTTTGTTATTTAGGCCCAAGGCAGCTTCCCCATTAGCACTTGCATTAAAGGAAACATTACAGGTTTCGATAACTTTCTCTTCTTCAGGAATCCAAACTGTATAACCTTTTGTTTGCATTGCATATCCTATCATGATACCCTTTTTTGCTTTCATATTAACTTTATTCCTCAACTGTTTGGGAACACCCACAAAAGTTTTTAAATGTTTAACCGAAGGCTTTTTACCACAATACGATTCAAAAAGGTTTTTTGTCTGGTTCTTATGACAAATGCGTTTTCACGTATAGGTAAAGCATAATAAAGCCTCCAACCAGAACTTATTACTCACTCGTAACATTGCTCTAATAGCATCTAAAGCGGTAGAATTAAAACGCTCGCTTACACCATTCATTTCAGGCGAATATGTATTGGTTCTCCATCTCAATTCCCTGAGAATCTACAAAATTCCTTATGAATAAATTCTAAGCCGTTATCGTTCCTAACGTTAACGACTTTGTTATTTAAAAATCGTTCTGCCAGTTTCTGATATCTGGTAAAGCAATTGAAAGATTTCCTTTTAATCGGGAAAGCAGTTACTTTCCTAGAATAATCATCTGTTATTGAGAGAAAATAATTACTACCATCATGAGATGCTGTAGGAATTGAACAGACATCCATATGCAATAACTCGAGTGGTTTTTTAGATCTGATTTTTGAAATTGGTTTAAACGATTTTCGCTTACTCGTACCAATTTTGCAATCCTCACACTCTACATTAATAGATTTCAACTTTGGTATTCCTCTAATACTCTTATTTTGACTAGACCTTAAAATATATTTACTATTAATATGACAAAATCTATTATGCCAAAGTTCTAAGTCTTTTTCTTCTGAAGTGGTCAAATTAGTTATTATTAAATTAATCAAATTATTAACTAAAAATTTTATTCTCAGATTTCTTAAAGTTTCCAGATTTAAGTTTTATATTTTTAGTTTTATGAGCTTTTGCTTTAAGAGCAAGATCAATTTTTAAATCTTTCTTACATTGCTTCAGCCTACTTTCCTCAGCTAGGAGCTCCGATAATACGTGTTCAAATTTAAAGTGGTTATTATTCCAGTGATAAATGGATTGTACAATACCTTGGTAGCTTTCAGGTTAGTACCTGATTAACTGAAATGCTTGGTGTAAGTCTTCTAGAGGATGTCCGGCATCTCGCAGCTGAAATACGATGGTTCTTAAACAATCAGCATAAAGTCCGATTTCCTCCTCTTCTAATATTCTGCAGTTGAAAAATTCATCCAGTAGTCTAATAACGCGTGCACGAGTATGTGGCTGAAAATGATCCTGCAGTTTCTTCCAGGCAACTATAGGATCGCAGTTATCCAAAATCAAGTTCCGGTACTCCTTCTCGATACTCAGATAAATTGTTGAATATGCCCGATCCCATCTGGATTCGAAATTCCGTTTTTCCTTGGCGGATACACCGTCATCGGGTTTAACTTCTTGGCCTGTTATTATCCTCCAGCTATTTCTGTCCATCAATAAAACTTGAACATCTTTCCAAGTGTTGTAATTGGTGGAATTAAGCCATTCAATCGAAGGTTCCATTTCAACTGCGGTCTGGTCCCCCCCCCCTCATGGATAGGATCTTCTTAAAATAACTCACAATGCTGACTTCCAAAACTGCATGTGGCCCATAGCCTTGTTATTCTGTATTGTAATGAAATTAGCAGAGAGCAGTTTCAGCATTCATGAGACTTCGTTGTTTTTAAAATACTTTTATTTAAAACTATCGACAGGACATGGTACAAACAGGAACCAACAGACACACAACAAATTGGAATATATACAAGTACAACGTGTACGGCGGCCAATTAGCAATGCGATGACGTCATTCATAAACAGGTCACACAATGATGTCATGGGCAGAGTACAAACGAATTTGCATATTCAGCAGCCTGTTGCGATGAATATGTAAATAAAGAAACATTACGCGACTCGCGTATTTAATTGAATAGATAGTGGACATGAGAAGAGATTTAATTTCTAAAAGATTATCTTTCAGGGAAATCGGTAGTCGTGTTGGACGAAACCAAACAACTGTAATGCGGATATGTGACTGTTGGATGCAGGAGGGTACGACAGACAGACGTGGTCAATCGCATCCACCTCAGTGCACCACTTCACGTGAGGACAAGCAAATTGTGCGCATGGCAGTGATGGATCGCTCAGTCACATCACGAACCGTAGCACATCACATTGAGTCTGTAATGCATCATTCCATTCAGTGTCTGCGTATACCATTCGACGCCATTTTACAGCAGAGTGGTCTGTCCGCAAAACGTCCATTGCTTGGTCTACCCTTGACACAGAACCACAGACGTCTCCGCCGCCAATGGTGTGATGAAAGAAGGATGTGGGTGGCAGAATGGAATGAAGTTGTCTTTACTAAAGAGTCACGCATCTGTCTGCAACCCCATGATGGTTGAATTCGAGTTTGGAGGCACTGTGGAGAGAGGATGCTGAACAGCTGCGTTATGCATTGCCACACTGGTCCTACACCAGGTATTAGGGTAAGGAGCGGTATTGTATATCACTCTCGCACTCCTGTAGTACGCATTGTTGGTACTTTAAATAGCCAGCGCTACATCTCCGAGGTGTTGGAGCCAGTTGCCCTTCCTTACCTTCAGGGCTAGGCCACAGCCATATTTCAACAGGATAATGTGCGACCACACATGGCACGCATTATCCAAAGGTTCTTCGTCAATCACCAGATTGAATTGCTTTCCTGGCCGGCTCGCTCTCCGGATCTTTCGCCGATAGAAAACATGCGGTCCATGATTGCTCAACGATTGATCCAGATTACACCCCCAGCTGCCACACCAGATCAACTTTGGCAATGTGTGGAAGCTGCTTGGTCTGCTGTACCTCATGAACACATCCAAAGTCTCTTTGAATCAATCTCGAGGCGTGTGGCAGTGGCGATCTCCAACAATGGCGGCTAATCTGGCTACTGATTCTAGAAGGAACCACACTTCACAGAAGTCTATAAATTTAATCATTTGATATTTTGTCAACATGTTATCTACAAAATAAATTTTGTTGTGCTACCTCTTGTCTTTCTTGGTGTTGCATTTACGGTGGCCAGCAGTGTACATAGACCTTGAATTATAGTCCTTTCTGGAATTATTTTAAGAGGGTCATCAAAAGTGTGTTTTGTATTTTACAAATTTCTCATAAATATTTGAGGCAATGTCTTCTATTGAGGTTGATAGCCATTTTTTGGGGGTTTTAAAAGAAATATGATTAAAGAAGTACTAATTTATATCAGTGTGTTAATGTTTCTTAAATATTTACAGCGGTGTCACAAAGAAGCAAACAACAAGCTGAAGAATGTTACTGCCCAGATATGTGCTTCCGCGTCAAAAGTTAAGCCTGGTAAGGTGTCTGAGTTGAATTATTTGTAATGAAGATGTCTATACTCAAACAGGGAGGGACAGACTTTTCCAGGGTATCTGCTACTTCTAATTTTTGCAAGGTGTTGCAGTTCACCTAATAATGTAGGTGTAGTGATGTTTGAAAAAGGTCTACAATATTTATTATAATAAATACGAAATATGTAATCTACATAACTAAAATAAAAATAAATTCACACTTTTTAAACCACATTTATAGCAAAACACAAGATACAAGCATAATAAAAATAGCCACAAATATAATAATATTAAATGATGCATTTATTATCAGACAATTAAAAATACCATAAAATCGGTGTATAATGCACACTTTTAACACAAATGATAACATCGAAATTTACAGATGTGTGGCATAGGACGGGGATAAAAATACAAGCTTTAATTATATAAAAGAAAAAGATGAGCAGAGAAAAAAAATAGACTTCTATATATATCGAAATATAGAATATATATATAAATATAGAATATATATATAATATGGAATATATATATAAATATTCTATATATATTCTATATATTTATTTAAAAGGAATGACACTCCTTATGAATTTTAAGGGCTGAAGTTCTAGAAAAATACTATTTTTTTCTAAAGCTTAGAATAATACCTCGGATAAATGACTTCAAAACATTAGAGCATTGCGCACTTACATTTCAGGTTTCTTCTCAAAGAAGGGGTGAGCATTAAATGGAGGATATACCTAAAAATTAAAAATTGCAGCTTGAAAGAATGGGTGCGCATTATGCACAGGATTTTACGGTACATTAAAAAATAAAACATTTTCATCTAAAGTTATTTCTTGTAGTTATAGTCAGTAGAAGATTTAGTCTGCTTCCTATCATCTTATCTTGACTGTTTCGGTATGTAATTACAAACTGCTAATCTGCAGGCGGTCACACCAAAATGTCTTGGTGGTCCACCAATTGATTCTAATGGACTTAATGTCCACCCATTCTCTAAAATATAGAGCTTCAACAAACAAGGTTATGATATTTATTTATGTATAGATTATCTCTCTGCACGGTTGAGTCATATACTTCAGGATATTTAATTATTAATTGTTTTATTCTTAGTGAAAGATAAGCTAATTTTTAAAATGTTCTTAAATGAGTTTAACTTTATCTGTTAGAAATTTTCAAGAGTTGCAGTAATACTCAGAAATTTTCAAATGAACTCTTGAATTATTTATTTTAGATGAACATACTTATGGTTTTGCTAAAAACTGGTTTCCTTTTTTCTAAAAAGGGGTTTTGAAATTTTTCTTATTTTTTTAATATATGTATGACATACTGTTTTGGAAAAACATACCTTATTACTTTGGGTTCTAATTTTTCATTCAACTATTATTTAAATAAGGTTTGGGACATTTATATATTCTCTTGTGAAAAATTTGCTAAGCATTTGAAAATGTAAAATTTTTTGTTTGCGCTTCAGTACTTTTTGAAAATTAAACTGCTTGTTTTGAAATTACTACTTTATATAAATGTAAATGTGTGTGAACATGTTCAATAGTTTTATGCATATTTGCTTAATATTTCCATATCATCAATTTCCTACTTTTTTTTCCTGTATAAAATAAATATATTTTTTTTACAAATACTTCTCCTTAATAAAAATTTAGAAATGTATGCATAAACTGTTCTCTTCTCTAAAAATGTCATTTCAGATCGACAAGCAAAATTGACTGAATCTCCATTAGAACCTCCTGCCAAGAGACTTAAGTCCAGTGATCATCCCACTGCAAAGCCCTCCACTTCTCTGGTCCCTAATAAAATTCTTCCGCATTTGGTTACTCCTAAAACTCCTGTGAATATGAATTCAGCTCATCCTGGCAGCTCAAAGACTCTTATAGCTACTACTGCTAAGCCACTGATGAAAGAAACAAAATCAACATCTAAAACTGCAAAGAAAGGTATTTATGTAGTGAAAGTGAACTTTTTAAATGCAGATCCAGATTGATTTTCATCAAATTTAGATTCTTTAATGCACCTTTTAACATTGCCTTTTTCATGTTTTGATTCTTTTTAAAAATATTTCTCTCTACACTTTCAGAAATTGAATAATTTTTTTCCCTATAGTGAAATTTAAACCTTGCCAGAACAATTTATTAAGCTAAAACGATGAATATTTTTTAAGTAGTGATTTTGGACAATTTTAAAACTAAGCATATTTAAGTTGAAATTGAATATTGCTAATTTGCATTTTTTTTTAATTCCTTAATTTTTAAAGTATTTATTTGAGTTTCTGGAATTTTCATCTCAACTTGTTTCTTTTGAATAGTGTGCTAATTTTCCAACTAAAATTCTGTTTGTTCCATTGCTTTTTTTTAATGATAGTAAATATCCTTGTGTGTAAAATATGTATTTTGACACCAGTTGAAAAATAATGATGGATAGAAAATACAGCTGTATATCAAAATAAATTAATACTTCTCGAATTTGATAGTCTTGTTGTTAGTTTATATAGTAGTGATGCTAGACACACAAAAATAACACATTACAGTAGAACGTCGTTTATCCGAACGTTTATTATCCAGAGCATCAAATATCCGAAACAGCTTTTTTTTTGTCAACTACATATACTGTATATGTTGTGAACTGCCATGGTTTCGAATTCAAAACGGAAGCACAATGTCTTGAACATAGAGACAAAACTTGAAATATTGAACCGTCTCATGAAGGGAGAAAGTAGAGAATCTCTAGCACAGTTTTATAATGTTGGAAAGTCAACAATTTTTGACGTAAAATAAGTTGAGAAACCATTTTAAATTTTGCGTCAAAATTTGACTCAGATGATGGTTTGAAGAAAAAGAAAACCATGAGGGAAGCAAATGATGATGTTCTTGATTGTGCACTCTACTTGTGGTTTTCACAAAGAAGGAGCAAAGGGGACCTGATATTGGGCCCTCTGTTGTGTGGAAAAGCCCTGGAACTTAATGAGAAATTAGGCTGTTTGGCTGATTTCAAAAGTCAAAACGAAAGTGTACAATGATACAGTGAAAAATAAGTGATTATTTTCCACAGTAAAGGTAAAATTTCGACATTTTGCACCTATTTTGCTTTTTCTTCAAGCACGTTTACTGCATGCGATGATTTTCAATATTCGTATAGTGCCCGGTTTCATAAACTGCATTTATCGCATTCTGTTTTCAGTTATCCGAACAGTGTCCGGTCCCAATTGATTCGGATAAACGACATTCTACTGTATTTATACAGAATGATTATAAAGTCTTAGTAGATTTTTGAGAAATTGCCACTAATGCACTGATAATTTAAATCAAATGACATCATAAAAACTTTAAATTAGTGAACTAATCAGCATTTGATATTGCTTGGTTAAATATGAAGAGATCTATTTCTGATGGAACTGGATATTAACTACTGTGGCAAGCATATTTAAAAGTTGCCAATTTTCTTTGGAATTTATAATTAATTTCATAGCAAATTATATAGAAATGCTAGATAAATCTTCAGAAATGCTTGTGCAACATTCAATCTTACTGTATCTGTGGATATTTTATCTGCACTGTAATTAATATTAGATAGTGAAACATTTTTATGCGCGAAATTGCTGTCAGATTCATATTTCTAACCTCTTTCCCAGTTTTTATATTCAATGTGATAAAATCTTCCATACACCATTAACAGCTCTTTATAATAAATTTGTCTATTATTTCTAAATAATCATTTTACATATAATGAGCTTATTTCTTCTGCTTTCTGCAATAAACTAATGGAATCCTTATAATTAAGTCTTCTGATGAATATCTTTTGTTATCATCCTGATTGTCAACAACTGTCTGTTTATCATATCAACATTCTTGCAAATTTGATTCATTTGAATACAATGTTGGGTTTCCAAAAGTGTCTTTGGTTTTTTGTTGAAATCTGTTCCAGTAATTATTACAAAAGTTGTGCCTGATTTAATTGTTAAAATTAACATGAATTCAATGTTAATTTTGTTTCTATAAAAATGTTTTGGCAATCAGATTTGTCCTACCTCTTTGTGTGCTTTCAGCTCCTCTTTTGTCATGCATAAGCAATTTCTTAAACGTTCTCAAAGACTTTATATTTATTTTGCATATTTAAAAACATTAAGCCTTGTGATTTCTTTCTTTTTTTCCAATGAAACCAGACATTTACTCGGAGAGAGCAGGTGAGTGGAATTATTTCATGTATATTTCAACTCAAGTCCATTGTAGCTAGTTTTTAAAATTTTCACGCACTGTAGTTTCTTTAAGGGTTTTATTCCTTTCCTACCTTTATTTGTTCCTTACATTTTTACTTACGAGTAATTAGATTTTGTAAAAAAAGAGCACAGTATGTTTTTATAAAAAAAAAAGATATCAAACTATATTCATATGTTAAGTTGGCAGAATTGCACGGCTGGTACCAGACTTGTTCCCCCTTCCAAGGTTTTTTGTATTTGTAGTTCCAAATTTTGAAGTAAATGATTTTTCAAATTCTGATTTTCCTGAAAACTTATTGTACTTATATCATGGAGAGTTTCTGGATGTTGAATTCAGAAGAACCTTGATGTGGTACATTTTGAAAGTTTGGTGAAAGCAGTATCATTCATAGGAAACTGGTTATCAAGTTTCAGAATCTTCTATAAAATTGGTGTAGAGCACCAAAAAATCAGAAGTTTTGTAACTTTAAGGTGGTTAATAAATTGAACATAATATAGCCTTGTGTTATCACTGTTATTTATTTATTTTTATTATTATTAACTTTTCCAATAAATAGAATGGTTTAATAATAAGCAAACATGTGGTTTTTTTTTCTTTTTGCAGTACTCATTGAATTTGGCCAATTCAGTATTTCATGATGAATGATTGTACTGTTGTGGTTTGTTTCAAACAGAATTATAACATTTTTTACGAGTTTCTGATTTTTTAGTCCTTTAGTTTTGCTTTTATTGTCATCTTTTTAAAATGTTTCTCAAAAATTAAAAAAAAAAATGTCCTCAATTTCTAAAATATGACGTTAGTTGGTATTAGTAGTATACTCCTATTATTTTCTAAAAAGAAGTTGATGTTAATATGAGGCTGAAAAAAATAGTTTACTATGTTTATTATAAAAGAAATGTTTTACTAAGCATCAAATGTTGTAAATCTATAAAAACGGTGATTGAACTTTATTGAAATGCAACTTTTATTTTGATTTTTCAACTGTTGTATGATGAGAAATATTTTTTTAAAAAAATGAACAAAGGTTTACTATATCATTTGAATGAAAATCTAACCCCCAATTAGTTTTTTGCTGCCTTGCTTTTTTTTTACATTATAAATTGTTTTTTTGCCATATTTATGTTTTTAATGAATTGGGAGCTTTGAACTAACTTTGTTACTGTGTGAAGTTTTGGGAACAGTTGCATATATCTCTGAATAAATTAGGTATCAAAATTCAAATGTGCTGCTTTAAGTTTTATTCTAGTTTCCTGAGAATGAATAAAACCTTTTAAATTTTTGTCACCAATAGTTTGATTTATAACTTTGGTTTTACATTAATTTAGATTGTTGGAATATTTTTGCAATAGCGTGTAATAGTTGAAAGTAGATACTTTCTCTGATATCGAAGGAACTTACCTCCCCTTTGCCAATATTGGAATGCATTTCATTCTGTTTTATTTTGTTGATTTAGGCTTCATAAATGGGATGGATTTAAAATCTGGGATTTTTTTTGTTCTCTTCAAACTATTATTTATACATACATACATGCTTAACATGCATAAGACTTAAATCATCCCTTTGGAATTGTAAACTGAAAAGTAACTTAAGTGGATTTGATTCTTGAATATATTAATTTTTGAAGTTTGGGCTGAATACAAGAAAACTGATTCAAAACTTAGAACAAAAAAAAAAAAAAAAAAAAAAAAAAAAAAAAAAACCCTTTAAATTGATAAATTTCCCATATTCTCAGATGGAAACAAAGGAACAATTTCATGTTTTAAAATTCATGAAGTTGAAAATAGGCACTTACATGATTATAAGGACCATGAGCTGAAACATAGCAACATATAAAAGGCACCACATTCTCACTGATATGGGTCATTAATATAAATAGGTGGCTGTTTTTAAATATTGTAGCTTATATTGTGGTTATGCTGATATTGTAAAAAAGGAATGTTGTTTTCAAATATCATCAATTTAACTGCCATATTCTTTCTCTTATACTGTTAGAAAAAACTAGCTATTTTACAAACATGAAAGTCTGGAAATTGCTGACAGATGTAATTAACTTTTTTCGGTAGAAAAAAACATTACCTCATCAGTATTTTTCACCAAATGGTCAAGTCATGAGAAGGCTAGAAATGCCGCTGGAGGTGAAATATTGATGGTTTTCAAATGGTTAATTAGAATCTAAAATTTTATTAACAGTAGTCTTATACTATATTTATTGATGAACTTCTGTATCCTAGTATCAATGGCGGATAGATTTTAGATCAGAAACAGCTGTAGTTGGATTATATCAAACAACCCATGCTCTCTATAACTAAGTATCATAAATTTTAATTTTATATAAGTATGTTTTAAAACTTAATATAGTTAAGACTGATGGTTGGTGCTAATCATTGGAAATAATTAGTACATTTCTAAGAATCAATCTTCCTCTTGACTGCTTTCAATAGGAGATGGATAACTCCTTCTTACAAAATGAAGAAATTTAAATAAAAGTAAACCATCTCTATTTGTTGACACCTCTTAAGTGTTAGGATATTTGTTTTTTTGGACTTAAAAAATTGATGCAGTGTTGAAAGTTAAAAAGCAAAGATCTAATTTTCAACCCATGGCCTAGGAATGGTCCTCTGAAGGCATTTTAGTGGCCTCTCATTTGAATTTGTGGTAATTTAAAAAAAATTGCAATTTTTTCATTAATTCTTGATATTTAAAACATTTCACTGATGTGTTTGTGTGTCATTTGAGATAAAATTTTCTGAAGATGACAAATTTTTTAAAAGTTTAAAATAAAAAAATCTGACTATGCATAAAATAGAAATTTTCAGAAAAAGGGTGGACTCTTGTCTTTTTTTGCAAAGTATTTTAATTTAACTTTTTGCTCACCAATATATATATTATATATATATATATATATATATATATATATATATATATATATATATATATATATATATAAACACTATCCCTTCCCTTAAAATCAACTGTAGTCTTGTAAAACAAACTTCCCTTTTTTAACATGCTTTTATAAGCTTCACTTGTATGCAATGGAATCTTTGGACTCTATTTTTACCCAATTTAAAAGATCAGATTAATTTAAAATTTTGCACACTTGTCAAGGACTGATTACAATACAATAATTTCAAAATTTTGTTCCATTGTCCTGATCAGGATTATCGGGATTAATGATTTCCCAAATTTCGTGACTAATTCAGTATGCCATTTCCAGATTTGGCAACTAAAACATTGTTACAACCCTAAACGTATTTTTATGTGAAAAAGTGGAGATGCATCAGCAATTTCTTACCATAATATGAACAATTGTCTAATTTTTTATGGAAATAGAAATTAAAAAAAAGACTTGTGCATGTGAAAAAAAAATTATGCTCTAATTGGTAAATTCATGGACCCATGGAATTTTATAAATTTATTAATTTAGCCCACGAGCACAAAAGGTTGAAGACCCCTAATTTAAAGGTCTCCAGTAAAGATTTGTACATCATAAATTAATGCATCCAAACAGTTTCTGATTTTCAACGATTTAATGCTTCAGTTGAAAATTTCTTGTTAGAAGTTAGTTTTGTGTGCATATATATACACACATTACTAGAACAGTGTGAAATCTTGAGTGAATTTTCAGTGATTTTACATGTGTGAAGGAATTTTATTAATGTGATGATTTATTCCCTCTTTAGATGCCCCACTCATGTCAAAGGTGAAGAAGACTATGGGTCACATGCACAGGATCAAAAGAAGCTGAATATGCAGGAATGCCATAGCAACGACAACGCACAATGAATTTTATTCATCATCAAAACTTTTCTTTTTTAATTTATTGCGAATTGTAAATAAAGTCATTCATAGCTAGATGAATAAAACTTTTAAGTCGGAAGGTTTGTAAATTGTCGTAGTTAGATTTTTTTCCTCTTTACGAAAACTGCATTCAAACAAAATACAGCAGAGCCTGCTTGAATTAACATGTTAGCATATGGAAATGAGCATACCAGTATATAATAAAACAATACCTTTGAAAAAGAATGTAAAATTTTAATTAGGGGGAATTGAGTTACCCCATTTGCCTGAATTACAATTTGTATCCAATGTGGGGTTAACAAATAAAGGTTGTGCTCAAAGCTTAAGGGAATTTGCCACCAGTCTTCCTGCAGAGTGGTATAAAGTGCTTGGAGGAGGAGCACAAACTTTGTTCTCTAAAAACCCACAAAGGCTCAGTGACATTGAAATCAGTAATATGAGCACACCATGCACACAAGGTGTTCCACTTCGTTATGCTCATCTAATTATGTTTGAATTAGCAAGCCATGTTTACTGGCAGTTGTCTTTTTGGAATAGAGGACATTCTGTAGGAAGCATAGGGTGTAAATGATCTGCAATAATACTCACCTTTGCCCCTCGGGACCATGAGAGGCCCCAAGTAATGCCAAGATGTTGCTCCACACACCAGCACAGAATTCCTCTGTGTTTCAAGTAAGATAATCAATATGAAATGTTTCTGCCTGTGTTCACTAGATAAAAACACATCCAGTAGTCTAAAATAATATAAATGATTCGTTAGACCAGATTACCTGCTCCCATTGCTATTGTGTCCTATTTACTGGCTGCATCATTGTCGTTGCTTTGTAGCATTTTGCGGCATCACAAACACCTTATTGAGGTCTACTCTGCCATGTATCCTTGCAGCATGCAAGTTCAATGAATAATTTTGTTGGATATGATGTTCTGGATTTATTTGGTGGGAACGTATAAAATTCCACACTGTTAATCGTATTGCTCCAAAATTTGCTGGAAGCTCCGCTAATGTTAAGGGAACCGTAAAAATATTTCCACCAAAAATTTTTAAAATTTATTTTTAATAAATATTTTTTTTTTATGCTTACCGTTTATTTTTACCATTAACAGCTGTATCGATTTGTTGAAGGAAGTGCAAACTCGCCAAATAAAAGTCAGTCTAATCCATATAAAAACAGATCATTCTATTATGGAGACTCCACCAGGGTGCAGACTGCTTTGTTAACTACTTGGGTCCATGGCTTCTTCAGGACTGCGCCCCATTCGAACCCTACCATCAGTTCTTACTAACTGGAACTGTGGATCATCTGATTAACCCCCAAGCACTCGATATTTTTCCGATTCCAAGTATATAGTACGTAAAATTTAATTAAGTATTTGTTATTAATGATTAATTTTATTAATTAATGCTAATTATTTATTCAATAATTAGTTTTTTACTGTATTTTGTTCCCCAAAATCGACAAAATCAAAAGGAGCATGATGCAAGAATGGGAAATTTTCGACCCCCTTGAAAAACTCCTGTGTGTGCTGTGGTCCAACCAATATGGTCACAGCCCTGGAGAAGCACCGCAGGTGATGCTGTACTGTTAGCAAAGGCATTTGAGTTGGTCTTTTGCTGCCACAGTCTATTAAAACTAAATTCCGTTTATCTGTTTTAACGAAACGTCCGTCGTACCTACAATGTGTTGGAAGATGATGTCTGAAATTAGGAGTTTCCAACACACTGTTGACACTTGTATTTTAGAATGTTGAATTTCCTAATGAATTAATATATAGTAGTATGATAGTTCATTCCAAAGAATGGAACGAACCGTGTGTTTCGCTCCACTTCTAAGTGCTAATTCCCCTGTTTGTGAGGCCAAAATCACCAGAAACCTTTTGTACTCGATACTGCCATCTGTACAGCGTGTCCGAAAGAGATACTGTACCTTTTTTAAAGTTTTTCTCTGAGGTGCTATTGGAATGTTTTATTGTACCAGAAATTAGGTAATATATCAAAGTTTTTTTTTTACCAAAGTTATACCTTACAAAGATTCAATATGGGTGACACGGCAGATATCTAGGCGATACTCCATTGCTGTCCATACTTGCAAAACATGTCTCGTAACGGCAGCAAATCCGTCCTCGCAGCTGCACCAGACCTCGAGGTAATGGTCCGAAAAAGTATGTACCTTTTTTCTAGGTGTGTAGAGAGTGGGGAAAATTGGCCTGAAAGCTACTAGATACTCCCGATTTTTAAATATCTGTATGCACAAAATTGTCAACATGGTGCCCACCCAAGGCATTTTGTGCCTTCTGTGGTTTAGGACCTCCTCATTTCTATAAATACGTGAGAAGGTATTGGAATGAACATTTTCCTCAACGTTCAATCGATGATAAAGCGTTCTTGAAATGGTCTCTGGATATGACGCTTCGTGGGGCTTTATCAAAGGCAGTCTTTTTCCCGCCATTACCTCGAGATCTGGTGCGAGGGCGGATCCTTTACAAGAAACATATTGGTGCGAGTAGATCAGGGGTGGATGAACGTTTCTAAACAAGTGTCAACGTCATTTTGACTTATTAGGAATTATAGAATACATTGCAAAATGCAGTTGTGTCAATGAAATGGACTATTTGCCTCATAAGCAATTGGGTTCCACAACGTGCAAGACAATAACGACCGATCACTCGCGTTTGGTCGTAATACTTCAGGGTGAACTTTATGATTTTGAAATAAAATGCAAAAACCATTTGGATCGCTGGCTTGCCCAAAATATTGTGTCGCGTGCCAATGGTTCGCCATCCCTGGCCTAGATATCTGCCGTGTCACGAAAGGCGCACGTAACGTACAAAAAAGAACCTTCTGGTGTAGTCCAATAGTACTTCAGAGAAAAATTTAAAAAAAAGGTACACGCTGTAGAGTAGCGAAATCCCGTGACTTTTGTCACTTCAGTGTATATTGAACATTCTTTAATATCAATACAATTTATTGCTTACGACGGCAACGTCAACTTGATAATTTTGAATCTCACGACCATTGAGCTGGCACTCAGTTGTTCCACACCAGTATAAAAGACTTTGAATCTCGACAGATTTGACTCTGCACCAGCCCATCTAAAAGGCTCGACATATGTAACGAACACTTAACTATCGTGGTAGCAACACTGATGGACGAGGAAGGAAGCTATGATTGTGTGTGTAGTTTTAAGGGTTTCTTGATTATTAGTTCGAACTGAGAAGTACTGATTCTTAGAAAGTAAATTAAATACTTTCTCGGATGTTTCTTAATAAAATGAAGCTTCCGTAGTTGTATTGTAGAAAACACTTTTTCACATACAAACAAAAACGTGGGGCTCTGGGCATGAAATATCAGATGCAGGACACCTAGGAGCCTTTTATTTTTGGTGAATATTAACGTCGCACTATTCAGCTACACGAGGGCTTTTGGCGACGTCATTTTGAACCATGGTCAAGTGACGACACCTGAGCTGGCACCCCCCTCTCCGAACTACCACACAACACTAATGGGAGGACGTTTGATCTTTCCACAGATTTAACGTGCATCGCTGCCCTACACGGCGGGTCTTCAGTGGTACTGGGCTCGATCTGTGACCTGGTCAGCCACGATCCTATACTTTGACCACTCGGTTACCGCATTCTCCTTTTATTTTAGGAACGTGGTGGATTGAAATTCAATTACGGCCAGTTGTAAATTCAAAAATACAAATTTTTATAAAATTTTACGCATATGCAAAAAAAAAAAAGTGCGTGTGCTTATGGACTACTCGATAGAAATGATAACTTCATTTTTTTGTGATGTTATTTCAGGGATTAGTTGAGTGAATAAAAAATCAGGAGATATTAGTAAATTCATATGTCTGTACCGTAATTTCGCACGTATAGTCCGCAGACACGATTTTATAAAAAAAAAATTTCAAAAATCGTCAGATAGTCCGCGGACTATACGTCCGAAATTACGTTATTTTAATACGGCAGTATTAATGTATTTTAGAAACAAAGAACTAAGTATAAATAGAAAAAAAGGGACTTCCTTACTAATACACCTTCAGAAATACAAACAAAAACAGAGCTTACTAATTAATCATATATTAATTAATCACACATTCTACTACATTAGCGAAAACCTTCAGTATCCGAATTAAACAGTTCTAATATATTTTCGGGAAGAGTGTCCGAAAGTTCATTTTCAGCATCACTGTCAGTGCTTTTCGTACTTGCTACTAAGGCTCCTAAAAATCAACTACTGTTCCCCCTCCCGGTAGTTGCGCTTTAACCGTGAACAACCAGCGTATTATCCGCAGCTTCAAAAATTCACATTTTAAACACACGCGGAATTACGGTACTCCTAAAGTAATATTTTTGTGCGAAATATACAATGATATTTGGTGAATTAATTGTATTCTTAGAAGGAAACAATAGGTTTATGGAAGCTGAAATAGGTTATAAAAATGCTTTAGATTCAAAATTTTATTTAAATATCTATAAAAATATGAATATGTCTATACACAGGACAGAATCACAACATTAAGTGGTAATTAATTTTTATTCATTATCATTAAAGTATCGTATTGTCATCCAAAACAATCGTGTATTTAAACTTTCAGTTCAATTGAATGCTTTAAAACGTGAGAAAAAAACAACCTTTTCCAAGTTTTGACACAAGTCGCCAAAATTTTCGCCAACGTGGCTGTATTTAAAATTCCTTAAATAATTAGTTTTAATCCATTAATTTTTATTAATAATAATTAAATTATTGTATTGTCATCCAAACTAATCATGTATATAAAATTTCAGCTCATTGGAGCGCTTTAAAATGTATTTTATTAACGATTGAAAATTCCACCAATATAAATAAATATACAGAGAGTGTGAGTTATATATAATAGTAGGAATTGGAAAAACTCCCCGTCAAGCGTTGTTCCGTACTTCCTCGTGCTTTCATTTGGATCAGTTGAAATAATTAAATTGAATTTTGATTTTAAAAGAATCTACTAAGGGTTTTGATTTGTCTTTTGAAAAATCTACTTTAAAATTCTGACTTAAAATCATCGGTAATTTGTTCAGAAGCCCCGATCCGGTTTTATGAATTTTGGTTGTACTTTAACAATATTCAATTCTATCCATGAATTAATTTAAGCGAGGGGATAAAGAGGTAGTTGATTCGGAAGAGAGGAATCTAGGTCAAAACCTTTAAAAAAGGATTTAATCGGAAGATTTTTATCACATAAGTCTCTGGCTTATACAGAGTGTTTTTTTCCAGGTATAGAAGTTTAAGTTGGCATTACTTTCCAAGATGGCGACCGATTTAACAGCTGTCAAGTGATTTATTCTCAGTTTGGTTTGGCAATTCATCATGAATAGACTCACGCCTGAACAACACTTTCAAATTGTGCAATTTTATTTCGAAAATAATGTTCGCGCGCGCGCGCGATTTTCATAAGCGAATTTTGTTTAGCGATGAAGCGCACTTCTGGTTGAATGGCTACGTCAACAAACAAAACTGCCGCATTTGGAGTGAAGCTAATCCACAAGTGTATGTCGAAACACCGTTACATCCAGAAAAACTGACTGTTTGGTGCGCTTTATGGGCTGGTGGAATCCTTCTTCAAAAACGATGAAGGCCACAACGTTACAGTCAATGGTGATCGGTATAGAGCCGTGATTACTAACTTTTTCATTCCTGAATTGAACAATCATGATGTCCAGGAGCTGTGATTCCAACAAGACGGCGCAACATGTCACACAGCTCGTGCCACAATCGATTTATTGAAAGACACGTTTGGTGACCGCCTAATTTCATGTTTTGGACCTGTGAATTGGCCTTCAAGATCTTGTGATTTAACACCGCTAGACTATTTTCTGTGGGGCTATGTAAAGTCATTGGTCTATGTGGATAAGCCACAAACGCTTGACCATTTGGAAGACAACATTCGCCGTGTTATTGCCGATATACGGCCACAAATGTTGGAAAAAGTCATCGAAAATTGGACGTCTAGATTGGACTACATCCGAGCCAGCCGTGGCAGTCCTATGCCAGAGATCATATTTAAAATGTAATGCCACAAGATTATCTTTCGAATAAAAAAAAAATTCATGTCAATCGAATAATACATCGTTGTTGTATTGCAATTTAAAGTTCTATACCTCTAAAAAAAACATCCTTTACTAGCTCTTTTGTTATTGTGAGTTTTGTACAAATATATCCGGTGCTGCTGCAAGGAAAGTCTTCTTAATTATATTTTGTTTTCTTGTATTTGAATTATTTAGTGTAACTTTTTCTGAATACCTGTATACTTAATTTTGTTATTTTAAAATTTTAATTGTTTTAATTTTCTTTTTAGACTCAAAGTATATTTAAGTAATGTGATTAATAGAACTATTTGCACATTGCTATTCTGATTCGTTTACAAAAATAGATTTTTATTCTTAAATTCACTGCAATATTGCTCATGATAATTATACTATTTACTTAGTTATATAAAAATTTGTCCTTTTCTTACATTTTATGCTTATAATTTTAATGTAAAATTTCTCTCTCTAAGCCTATTTTTTAAAAATATTACATGTTTCATTTTTGTGCTTCAAATGGGATCCCGCATTCATTTTCGTAGAAAGAGTGGGGGGAAGACAGCCCTAGCAACTTTACTTTTACGGCGTATTGGTGGGGAGACAAACTTCCCCTTTTTTATGTCTTTTCGAAGTGGCGGAGAGGGGGCAAGCGTCTCTCCTTTTCTTTTTAGGGGTGTGTCACGGACGACCTTATCCGAGTACGATTTCCGACTAAAGACGAAAAAAGTTGTATGAGCGTTACTTACCCGAGCGTGACGTTCATTCAAGTTCTCTCTTCAGCGAAACGCCCCAATAGAAGTTATCACTTCAAAAAAAAAAAGTCTTTATCGAACTTTTCCCTTCATTTTTCGATTATTCTTCAGCGTTAAAATTTCTTTATTGCGCTATTTTGAATAATTATTTAAGCATATATTCCCGAATGTAATGAATATTTTTTTTAAATTTTTGAAAATGCAGGTGTTACACTTCACATAAGATGAAGGAAACGAATGCAAGACATTCCACAATTCATGTAATTCCAGATATGTTTCTGTTATGCTTGTAAAGCAAGATAATTAGCAATCAACTTTAAGATATTTTAACTGTAATGTTTTCGATATACAAATTAAAAATAAAATGTTGCGTTGAAATGATTTTCATAACAATATCTGTGAACATTTTTAAACCTCCTCTATCCAGAAGTCTCAAATATTTTGCCCCTTCGACATTTTCTGACTCGAAATTGATTTTTTTATCTACAACAAATCTATATTTGTAATCGTAGCACGCGAATTTTATATTATGAACGCAATATCCCGCTACGTATTTTAAAACTTGACGCAAACTTCAAAGGGACAATAGAAGAGTATCAACTATTCATATTTTGGGAAACAAAAAACCGAAACGTATGGTTACCAAGTTTATTAGATGACCAGTTGGGCACACAACAATAGCGATGCATTAGTATAAAATGTGTGCTGCTTTAGGTTAAGATATTAATAAAATTTTTAAGGTTTGTGACAGAATAAACAAAACACTAATTTCGTATTGAAACTCTCATTTCTCTTATAAAACAAAATATCTTGAATTTATATATAATAAGGGATATTGGCGAAATGCATCAATTTATTATACCGTGCCCTCAAAACTAAAAAGAAAGAAATTCAATAATGACACAAGAACAAAGTTATACAAAAATATAAATATGGTACCTTTCTTTATATCTTGAGTAATGAATACACGTGGGAAGATGAACTAATGAAATAAGCATATAAGGAAGACTGAGTACTACTAAAATCCTGGGGAGTGAGTAAATATTAACGTCGCACTGTTCAGCTACACGAGGGCTTTTGGCGACGGACCTCGTCATTTTGAACCATGGTCAAGCGACGAGGATGACACCTGATCTGGCACCTGCCTCTCCTAACTACCACACCAACGGGAGGACGTTTGATCTCTCGACAGATTTGACGTGCATCGCGCCCCTACATGACGGGTCTTAAGTGGTACTGGGCTCGAACTCATGAAATGCCTGCCGTGATCCGATACCTTGACCACTGGGCTACCGCAGCCCCCAAAACCCGAGGAAAACATCCCTCTTTTAATCACGTGATTTTTTTAGGGGTGGATGATCTTGTCGGAGCAAGTTTTTCGACTAAAGACGAAAAAAGCCGAATGAGCGTTACAAACCCGAGCGTGACGTTCATTCAAGTTCACTCTCCGGCAAAACGCGCCAATAGAAGTTATCACTTCAAAAAAAAAAAATGAAACATGCCCTTAATTATTTTAAAACTAAAAATTAAAAAACTCTACACAAGCTTTAAAATCTTAGGTGTCCTGGGTGACCACGGTAGCCTAGTGGTCGAGGAAACGAACTCGTGAGTTCGAGCTTAGTGCTGCTAAAGTTCTGCCATTTAGAGGAGGCCGATGCACGTTAAATATGTCGAGGCTCAAACGTCCTACCGTTGGGGTGGGAGTTAGGAGAGTGCTACCCGCTCGGATGTCCTCGTCACTTGACCATGGCTCAAAATGACGAGTTATGCAGCTAAAAGCCCTCGGGTAGATGAACAGTGCGACGTTGGTATTCACTCACTCACTTTGGTGTCCTGGTTGGAATACCTTGACTGCTCTTAATCAGTTCAGGACCAAGCGATTTTTCCTGTTTAGCCTAACTTCATTTAAAAATTCATACAAAATCGTTAATGTAATAAAATATGACGAAATTTATAGTTTACAATCATTCCGAATTCAGATCACACGGGTGTGATCACGGGACTTGGAGCAGGCAAAATGCAATCTCGCATATGTTCCCTGAAGGGAGCACGGTTACAACATTCATCTAGTATATGGTCCCCTAACAACTTTGCTTGATTGTGTCTTAGGAAGTAATGATAAAATGCCAATGAAAGTTGGAATGTAAGGCTATTGGTCATTCCTTGCTAAATTTTGTAGAAAAAATTGGGTTCCATTAATGTATAAAAAATTCTATTTTAGCAAGTTAATTAACGATGTTAGTTGATTAATCCATAAGCATGTACAATTTAGTTCCTTTTGGATAATTAATTTATTGAGTGGTTGATATTTCAGCCGAAAGGCATATTCTGAAACGGGTAGGATTCAGAAGCCAGTTTTGTTTTTGATTTTGAATGTCATCCATGAACATTAATGGAATTCTTGCTTTTAGACGGAGGAAATTTTCTCTTTCAATCCACAACGTTTCGAAGCCCCCTCCTTTGCACCCTAAAGATGCGTATTTTTAGAATAAGAGAGCTCTGTCCGCATCAAAAACCGCAGAAAATCTCAAGTGGAGGTCGATAAGAAGGAAACCGCGATAGGAAACAATTCTCGAATTCCATGTAAACTCTTTCTTCTCAAACTAAATTTACTAATACAAGTATTGTAATTGCAAGTAACTGTTTTACCATCAATAGTCGTTATTTTCATAGTTATCTGTGTAATATATGAAACAAAATTATAAATATTCCATTTACACACTCATGTAGAATGCATCAACAGATAAAGAGGAAAAAACAGATAATTTGAAATACATTCGCGATAAAAAAAAGTTCATTTTCATTCAAAGTATAAAAAAGTTTTCTACGACAGAAAAAGAATAAAATAAAAATCTTTATCTGGGCTTTTATTTTCCACCCCTTTTAAGTGAGATAAGTTCCTGTAGATAGGAAGTTTGTTTTGAGAACGCCGTCGATTTTGCATGTTTGATGTACTCCTGCGTTCAGATTGGTTCTCGAAGACTAGCCTGAGTTCTCGATTTCTACATTCTGTAAAAAAAAAAAACATCGCCAATCCACCTTCGAAAAAAGCCTCATTCAAACAATTTTTTCCCCTCCTGCTAGACAGGTTAGTAATTTTATGTCTAAAAGCATGAAGCAATTTGAGGAATCTCGTTTTATATAAATGCCTTTTTTTATGTCCACGAAACGTAAGACGCCTTATTATGGACGCGCGCCTTCTTTCTGAATACGCATCGCAGAATTTTCAAACTGTCGTTACGCTATGAAAACGTGTTTAAATCATATTGAAAACTAAATGTGATGTTAATTTTAGTTCAAATATAATTAGAATCAAGGTGAATGAATTAACATTATTTAATAATTTACGAAAAATTAAATTAATTATTTTTATTTTGCCAATATTTTGATGTAACTTGAGTGCGATATTTACTTTAAGATTTTTTGGATTTTCTGTAGGATTATATCTTTGATTAAAAGTTGGTGATAAATTGGAATATCAAGTGAAAAATACGTTATTTAAATTATTAACAGTGTAATATTAACTTTGTGAAACCATTTTTCATTCTTTCGCGGGAGATATAACACCTAATCTTGAAAATCCACTTTTAAATTTTGAAAAAGAAAAAGTAGAGGAATTTTTTTTTAATTCTTTAGTACTGTAACTTGATAAAATTTCATTCTGTATTGCTACATTTTTTAATTTTCAGAGAAACATTTTAATCGTAGGGATCGTTGATTTGTACAGTAAATTGTTTACTGGAATAATTTGTACGTTTAGAATTGTGTACTTGGTTCTTACTTTTGTAAAAAAAAATTCAAAGATACAATTTTTTATTATTATTATTAACATGACTATGCTTATGATTACCGTAGATTATATTTATGTACTGAGATTTTACTATATTTCCTAACTCTCTTATAGAACTTTTTAACGTAAAAGGGGGGGAGGTCTGAGCTGTCGTTTTGAGCACGTTTTTCTATTTTTCGTTCTCTTAAATTCTTCTAGTGCCCAAGTAAATTTTCTTTTTTGCGTTTAACTAATGGATGCTTGGAAGAACATTACACAAGAGCCATTAAGAAATAAAACAAATTTCTTTATTTTATGATTTTTGAAGGTCGTTTTTTACACGGTTTGGATTTTACTAATTGAATTTCTCTTTTTCTAATTTAAATAAATCAATATCCAATTTTCAATATTTTAGATTAATCACAATCTGTCATATTACTGGTGTAAAAATGACTTACGTTTCATTGAAATTAAAAGATTTGTGTGTTAAAAGTTAAGTTATATTAACTGAAATTGCCAATAGTCAAATTTTGCGTTAACAAAAATTGCTCAATATGTAAAGGGTTTTTAGAAGAAAAAAAATTATAAAATTATTTATATAGGTAGGGTTGGAATTACAAATTAGGTAGAAAGACGCAATGATTTATATTAATCTAGATTGTTGTTCCACACACATTGCATAAACAATTTCTTAAATATAACTTGATGTATATCATATGGCTATAAAACTTTGTAGAAATACAGTTGAACTGCGATTTAGCGAACCCCTATTGAACGAATGAACAAGGCCGCGGTAGCCGAGTGGTATAGGTAAGGGATCGAGCCCAGTACCACTCAAGACCCGCCATGTAAGGGAGCGATGCACGCTAAATCTGTCAAGAGCTGAAACGTCTTCCCGAGGGCGTATCAGCTCAGGTGTCGTCCTCGTCATGGTTCAAAATGATGTGATCCGTCGCCAATAGCCTTCGCGTAGCTGAACAGTGCGACGTTAATATTCACTCACTCGTGATTTAACGAATTTTTTTCACCCAAGTGAAGGCAAAACCCCCTATTTAATGAATAATAAACTCCGAATTAATGAATTATTTCAACAGTTGAAAAATATATTTTTTTAGCTTGTTAGAAAAAATGGATGATTTTTTTCGAATAACATCTGTTTTGTCCGGAAGAGAATAAAAGATTTTTTTTCTAAGGAGCCACTTTCGGGGGTGAAGAGTGTTATTAGACTTAACAGGTGCAGATGAGCCAAGAGTGTAACTTATACCGTGTTAGTTTTGAATAGGACAGGAAACTTTTTTCTTATCTCATTCCATTCCACAACACAGGGAATATTTTAAGATTTTAACGACTATGATACATTTTATGACGGACTACCTATCTGTGCAACTGAAGTTCAAGAAATGGTTGATTGGTAGGTTCTGATGCAGAAATGGATGATGAAACTCTGATCAAAACTGTTACATTTTACATTGTTTGGAAACTGTGAAAACATACCTTATGTAGCAGTCTATAAATAGTGTAGTATCTTCTTCTCTGGATAAAGTTGAAAAAGAACTCTCAGGAATCAATAAGATTTCCAAGCACCTTTCTGTCAGTATTTTAAAACTTCTAATTAACTAACTCGTAATAGTTCACAAGTAGCTCTGTTGAATAAAAAGTGTAAAATCTCTTACTATAAATATTGTGTATGTAGTTGCTTGTCTTAAAGGATTTCCAAAAGGTAAATGCAAGAAATTTGTATTTTGTTTGGACCTCGACATAGGGAGTAACCCTGATTGAACGAACAAAATGTTCAGTCCGAATGTATTGGAATAGTCATGGGGAATTTTAGAAACATATTCGGGAAAGGGACCACGAGGCCAACCGCCAAACGATTAACATTCTAATAGTTGGTCGTGTGCGAGGGAGCTGAGGGGTCATAGACTCGCGTGTCATGAAGTCGAGCCAATGAGGTTCTGCCGGGCTGAAAGTTCTCCCGTTGGAGAGAGAGGGTGCCACCTCAGATGTCATCCTTGTCACTTGACCATTCTTCAAAATTTCGAGGACCCTCGTGTTGCTTTAAAGTGGCGGTGTTAATATCACTCTCATTCGTGAAAAGATAAAAATATCAATAATTTGAAAGTACTTCTGAAATTATTTGTTCACTCTTCTAATTAAAATTGACTGTAGTTTCTCTTGCTCATAGAAGCTTAGTTACATTTATAAACCGGATACCTAACTTGTCTCGTATTTTTCAAAATTGTTCTTGCACTAAGCCACCCATGTTTAGGCAGTTCTTATATAGATCTCCTGTGCCAGCTGGGTGGCGTGGTTGGTTTGTCGCTGGCCTTCTGCATCTAAGGTTGCGGGTTCGGTCCCGGCCCAGTGGCCGCGATCGGACCGTGGCTTGCCTTGTCACCAGTTCGAGCCCAGTACCACTAAAGACCCGCCGTGTAGGGCAGCGATGCACGTTAAATCTGTCGAGAGCTGAAACGTCCTCCCGTTGGTGTGGTGTGGTAGTTAGGGGAAGGGGGGTGCCAGCTCAGGTGTCGTCCACGTCATTTGACCATGGTTCAAAATTACGTGGTCCGTCGCCAAAATCCCTCGTGCAGCTAAACAGTGCGACGTTAATAATCAATCAATCAATCGTCCCAAGTCGGTGGGTTTTCATGCAGATTTTCATGGATGATGCAGAAAATTGACAGCTTCCATGTTGTATTATTATACGGCATGTAAAAGATCCCTAGAGTGTCTGTTTTGCTCGGATTCTCTCAGCAAAACTAAAAATCCTAGGACAAGTTCGCATCGTCAGAGTTCAGGTGCCTCCCTCTGGGCAGAAAACTGGACGTCAAAATTACTTGCGGTAATTGATATCGCCTATAGGTTGCCGCGCTAAAAAGTGATACCAGCTCCTGGGGATGTTCTAGATCTGCAAAGGTTAAAATACCAATACGCAGCCCCTTAGGAAAAAAACCCATATTTCCTGGTCAAGATGCTGGTTACGTTCTTATATATATCAATGGAAAAAACGTGATGGGGAGGGGATGATTTTTTTTACTTAACACTTTTCATCCATGAGCTGGCATCGCTTTTGAAAGCTTTGTCTAGAGTCTAATTTTAGGTAGGATTGCAGTAAGTGTCGTTTGTTTCTTTGCTTAGTTTTTAATTCAGGGAAGAGAATGTTTGTTCCCATGAATACCTCTAGCTAAATATTATGAAAAGAGCTAATGAATTTTTTTTTATCGTGTCATATGTTCCAGGTAAATCATTCAATTTTATATGGAATACTCTAATATTGTAAATGCTTTATTGTGTAATTTCATGTTTACCGCGAATAGTTAAAATTAACTTTCCTACGTACAAAATTTGTGAAGGTATGAACCGAAAAAAAAGGGAAACAATTTTTGGTAGAGACATACTAATTTTTTTAATAAACCATAGAGGTAGGAGTCTGAAGAGCCGGCTCTCGCGATCCTTGGTCAAGCCTAAGAAAATTCAAGTTTCATTCTGTGTCGTATTTTCTCCGCCATAACTGACCGAAGTTTCTCGACACTACAAAGTGAAGGCATTTATTTCAGAAAATTAAGGCAAAATTCAAAAGGGACTTAAGAGACGTTTAAAAAACACTAGAGGCAATATAATTTAGTTTCAATTTGGGGTCAGCGAAAGCTCGAGTTGCCCTATCAAGTTACAAATGCATTCTACAATTATTCCATTAGAGAGAGAGAGAGTAATAAGTTTTTTTTAAAAAAAATTCTTTCTCTGTATTAGAAGCAGCTATGTTTTTGGAATAGCCATGAGGTTTCATAACCGGCTGTGTTGAAGTTGAGCTTCGGGTTTGAGACCAAATTCCATTAAAGAACGGCCGTGTGGAACAATGTATATTGCTGTATTTTGGAAGTGAAACTCGGATTTTTTTTAAGGCTGCTGTAGTATACTTGAAAACAGAATAATAACCAACGGGTTCCAGGTTCCATTTTCGCTTCACGCTACTTGAAGTTTCATTCCGCTGTGGCATCGTGATCCCTTCCTAATATGGTAGCGTGAGGGTTCGCATATTAGCCGAAAAGGCATTTTATTCCACATTAAACATGACAGTCTATTCATTATTATATTGTTAAGTTCACAGCCTTTTGCTGTAGAAAAGTTCATTCCATCTATTGCTCCGCTGACCCCAGCACTCCGTCTTTCACAAGTCTGCAATGTTCATCTCCTTGATCCTTGAGGTGTGGCTGCCCCCGCAAACTAAAAACTGGAAAGCGAAGTAATTTCCACGATTGAAGGACATCGAGAGCCTCGTCTGCGAGCCCATCAATTAAACTCCCTGGGTGGACCACTTTCACGCCCTTAATCACCTCTGATTGGCGAGTGTAACAAATGTGCACACGGCTCTCTTCACTTTAGTACCATTCCATTGGTGCTTGGTGACAATAGGCCGGCACATCTGTTCCCAACTGTGACGCTGTATCTTGTTCACATCTGGAAGGCTGTAAATCACCCTGTCACATTGACACTGAGGGTGTGTCTTTGTCGTGACAGGCCAACATTCCTCTTCATTCAAGTCGTTTGAGGCCCACATGTGCGAGGGGAACCCAACACATTAGATACTGTTCACCGCATCTTCTTTCCGTAAGAACGTTGAGACTAAAGGACGTGTGGATGGAAAAAGAAAAGGTGTTACGACATCAAAGCCGTTTTACGAATCGGCTCACATGTGTTATCCCCTTGGCATGAGAGAAAAATAGCCGGTCTTTTTTTGGGGGAGATACAATGTTCCATCTTGGTCACCCAATCTTGACAAGTATTGTCAGGGAGTGTTCTAATGAGCCGACGTTATTCCGTCGTGTTGGGGAATCTAGTTGAGTAGTTGTCGATTTTATTACGCTAAAAAAATTAAGGAGTCCGTCATATCCTCTTACTCCTTTAGTGTCATGGTATTTATGAATTATTTTTATAACTTATTTTCTAATGTTCTATAAGAAAAATGATTGGTAACCGAATAAAATCAAAGTTGCAATCTCATTTTCAACCAAGTCATTGGTTCGAATCTGAGAGCCCTAAAAACTCGTTGTGTAGGAGTGGCTAATATATGTTAAGTCTGTCGGAGAGTTCAAAGTCCTCTTGTCAGAGTAGTGTGGAAGTTTGGAGGGTGGAGTGGTAGCTCGGGTGTCATTCTCGTTCAATTGATTGGGGTTAAAAATGACAAGATCCATCGTCAAAAAAAAAATACACTTCATGTTGTTTAGTAGTAGTGTAAAATTCAATCAGCCGATCGATTGATTATTTGCATAATCAAAGCTATAAGAAAGAAAAATATATTTGCTCAAGTATTTTTATCATATTTTTTTATTAGGATATTTTCCTTTATTTTGAGCCAATTAGCTGGTTTTTTCTTTGGTTTTGCTGGGTTCCCCCTCCCCCTGGGGCTGCGGTAGCCCAGTGGTCAAGGTATCGGATCATGGCAGGTATGTCATGAGTTCGAGCTCAGCATCACTAAAGACCCGCCGTGAAGGGGAGCGATGCACGTTAAATCTGTCGAGAGCTCAAACATCCTCCCGTTGGTGTGGTGTGGTAGTTAGGAAAGGGGGATACCAGCTCAGGTGTCGTCCTCTTCACTTGACCATGGTTCAAAATTACGAGATCCGTTGCCAAACGCCCTCATGTAGCTGAACAGTGCGAAATTAATATTCATTCACTCACCCCCTTTTTTTGTAGCTTGAAACAAAGGAATTACTTGAAGCAAAAATAAGTTGTATTCGTACTTTTCGGAAAGTTTTGCTATAAATACTCATGAGACGTGTAAAGGGAAAAAGATGATTCCACCCAGCTTTCGGTGAGATCGTTCCCCTCAGGGTGTTCTTCCCCGGAAGAAGTTTTAATCGCGCGGGAGAAAGTAAAGTTCTAATTATCTTATCTTCTCCCTCAACTTCATTAAGTGAGCCACGCCCGCGATAATTGCCTTCAACAAATGAACATTGGTTGGTCTTCATTTTCCCGACATTCGAAATCTGTTCTGTTGTTTCAGAAGAAAACTCCACTTTTTATTTTCATTCCCTAATTAGGGGAGATAAATGGAAAGGATTATTGCATATTTAGGTACATCCAAATAAGTTTTAAACAATTTTTCATTCCGTAAAAAGCTTTTATCCGAAAAAGTTTAACTCTTCTGGTTGATAAAGTTTCCAAACTTTAAATGAATATATTTAGAGTAAATATTTAACTTCAGAATAAAAAAAAAAGATTTTGAGCACTTATCTTGACAAACTCGGGTAGCAAATTTTGTAACAAGCGATATTCCAGTCGAGTTCTTTAGAGCAGTGATCCGCAAACCCCGGTCCGTGGATCAAATGGTGCCGGGCCGCCTAAAGAACATTAAACGATTGCCATTTTATTTAAAGGGGTTCATTTCTCTCGGATTTGCGTAACTTTCCATGGAAATCACTTTATATTCCACGTTAAATCACTTTTATTAATTTTTGGGGTGTAACTATATTTTATTCTGAAGGCCTATTTAAATGTAACTAAATTGAAATTGTTAAATCAAAACAGTCTAAAATATAAACAATCAACGTGTCCCACTCTCAGCGGGTTGCGGTAAAATTATCAAACGTTGACCGGTCCGCAGCAATAAAAAGGTTGCGGAGCACTGCTTTAGAGGGCGATGAGTTAACTCAGGTGTTGGCCTCGTCACTTGACTGTGCTTTCAAATGAGGAAGTTCGTTGCCAACAGCCTTAGAGTACGAGATTAATAAGCAGTCAACCTAAGATGAAGTGACTGAGGCAGCTGAATGGTCAGGGTCACGAATTCCTGTAATGGTGCCATTGAAGACCCGCCATGTAGAGGGGGCCGAAAATCTTCTTGGCGTGGCGTAGCAGTTTGCTCCTTGACTTGGGGTGCCAGTTCATGTGTCGTCTTCGTCACTTAACAGAGGTTCAGAATGACGAGGTCTGTCGCCAAAAATCGTCTTTTTTTATAGTGCGACATGAATATAACACTCACTCAGTCGAACTGTAGGTTCTAATTTTGGTGTCACTGAAGAATGACTGTGTAGATCAGGGGTGAGCGGACTTTTTCAGGGTACGGGTTACTTTTAATATTTTAAGGTGTTGCGATCCCCCTGATAGAGTAGGTGTGACCATTTTGTATTCAATTGGAATGTTTTCTTAACACTTGTTTTTCGACATTGTACCCCTGATTTAAAATATGACATGTCTACAAAAACGCTAGTAACACAAAATTGTCAAGTTAAATGATTGAACAAGTATCAACGACTGCTAGATTGTGGATTTATTCAATGCAGCTAACATACGTGAAAGGACGAATCTGAAATCCGACGTCATGTACTTGATTTCTTCGCTGCAGCGCCCCATGTCAGCAACACAACAGCCCAATCCCGTGAAAGCGCAGGGTGTGTCCCAATAGCCAATTCCGTGCTATCACGGGAAGAGCTATCATCAGCATTTATTCACCCTTTCAGTCGGCGTGTGGGGAAAAATTTATTTCTACGGCTGGTATAGCACTAACACCACAGTGAAAAGCCGATTATCTATTCTAGCTGGCGTCGGTGTTCTATAAATGTTTCTTTTAGCAAGCGGTCTTAGATAAGGTGGTCACCCCAAAATGTCTTGGTAGTCCACCGGTCGATCGCGATCCCTTTAATGTCTATCCTAGGTGTAGATGAAATCTGTTGAGGATCAATTTCCTCATGATGGCAGGGTGTGGAAGTTTAGGGAGTGAGGAACTAGCTCAAATATCGTCTTCCTCCTTAAACCACGGTTGAAATAAACGAGGTCCATCATCGACAGTCCTCGTGTTGCTTTGAAGTCTCTTCCATGAGGACGCATCTCTTTGCATGGAAGGTTGGGGCTCTTTGCTCTTTTACCTCTACAAATTATTATACTTACTGAAAAGTACGCTTTATCTTTTTACTTAAGAAGTATCGAGTGAAGAAATTTACCTATATTTATATATGTTTTTTAATATTTGACTCGCTTAAGAGGGTTATTTCTGCAATGTATATTTTCCACTAACATTCAGGAAAAATATTGCAATTATTTCCAAAGCAGTGAAAGTCCAATTGATTGGGGGTCCCAGGGAAGACGTACCTTAAAGTGATTTCCAGCAACATTTACTTTTTTGCAAAAATGAATTCGAGATCCCTCGTGTTCTTGAACGCTTAAAACTGCAACAGAAGGGGCATATTCCGTATTTTATTACAAGCTTTAAATTTAATAAAAAGAGTGTTTTTTACGCAGGAACAACCGAAATCAATTTTAATTAGTAATGTAAACATATAATTCTAAAATAAGGTACTCTTTCGATGTTATTGCGCACAATTTCTTTAACGAGACTTGAAATTTAAATTCTAAGTATAAAATTTTCACAACGGGTTTTTTTTTTGCATTGAACCAAAGAAATAAATATATCTTCCACAATTCTTAGATTTTGAAGAAATGTATAAAATATAAAAATAATTATAAAATTGTATTTTCAAATATAATAAAAAATATTGATTGGAGCCCAGAGCTACCAGAGCCCTCCTCTTCCTGCGCAAGCGTGTGCATAGACAGTGGTCAAAAAAGTATTCGACATGCAACGATGATTACGAATATTGACTTAAAACACCTAATTATGCAACAACAACGAAACCATGTTTCGTTACTTGTTGCATCTAACTGTTTAGTTTCTATTGTAGAAGTTTTTGTACTTACAAAAACAAACCTAAGCAAATAAATCACCGTTATAATTTTCAAAAGCAGTTTGGCAAGCAAAATAAGTATTTGACATAGGAGGCTCTTTGGTAAATTTTTATACCGAGAAGCAAAATCATCTTTAAGTGTGGTTGCAAATTCTTCTAATTCAAAGCATTTGGAATATTTCTGAGGAATTAGAAAGTTTTTGGAATATGGGCCGAATATTTAGAAAGTTTTTTATTGTAATTTGGCTAAACTGCGCCTAGATGGGCCGAAAACAAGGAGAGTTGTCAGTGGAAATTAAAAATTTAATCATAATGCACTTTAAAAATGGTTTATTTTAAAACAAAATGTCGGCTATTGTAAACAGGCGAAGACAAGTGTGCACTATATGATTAAAAAGTATTAAGAGCAAAAATCGGCAGATAATAAGCCAAGATCTGGTCAACCAAAAAACTTTTCCAAGCGGCGGAGCAATGTCTTGTACGTCAAATTAAAAAGGACCCCAAACTCAATGCATCAAATTTGGTAAAAGTTACTAAGGATTGTTTAGACATTGATGTTACGCCCCAAACTGTTAGAAATTATCTGCATAATAATGGATTTAAGGCTGGAACTGCTCGAAATAAGTCATATATATCCCAAAAGAACCTCGAGCAAAGACTGGAATTTGCTAGAAAATATGCAAACAAACCAGTAGAATTCTTGCACAATGTAATTTTTGAAGACTAGAGAAAATTTTATTTTTTGGATGCGAAGGCAAAATTATATCGTACAGAACACGTAATGTGTTGAGTTAGAAGAACGAAATATGGTGTCCACAGTAAAGCATGGTAGAGGAGGTATAATGGTTCAGGGGTGTATAGCGGCTTCAAGAGTGGGAAATATTATCGTAATTAACGGCATAATGAACCATCTGTATTACATACAGATTTTAAAAGGAAATTAGAGCGAAGGGCTGAAAAACTGGGTATAGATGAGGACTCCCAATTTTACCACGACAATAACCCAAAACACTCAACTCACAATACAAAGCTTTGGCTGCTATACAACTGCCCCAAAGTTATAAAACCAATCAACCAAAGTCCAATTGAGCCCCTGTGGAGCAGATTGAAAAAAAAAGGTTAAGAGATAGCGCATTTTTCTAACAAACGGAGGTCCTTAGAGAGGAATGGCCGAAAATTGACCGATAAGTGACAGAAATTTTGGTTAAATCAATGCCACAGCGATTAAAAGAAGTCATCTATCGAAGAATTGAAGCTAGATATTAGTTTTGTATTATTTGCATATTTTTCATTTATTTTTATGTTTTGTCGAATACTTTTTTGTTTGCTTAACTGCCCTTGAATGACATAATTGTGATTTTGTTAATTTATTACATTTTAATGTATTGAAAAAGATGCTACATTTAAAACGTAATGATATTTGGTTTAAAATTAATAAAAATTGTTTTGTTTTTTTATACAGTTTTTATTTTTTAATCAAACATATGCAGAAATCTTCGCATGTCTAATACTTTTTTTGACAGCTGTAGTTAGCTTAGACTCTTTGCTAATTTTGTCTTGATGCACTTACAAATTGGCTCTTCTGTCTCAACAGATGGCCGACCCATGGGAGATTTTCCCCTGTTTTCGACCCTCCTCGATTTCAACCTGTGTGTTTGTTTTTATCTTTCACTTTACATTGAAATAATGATATACATTTGTCACTACCTGATACACTTGATTACCAATAAATCAACGTGCGTTGGATACGTTTTGACGAGATATCACCCTTATTCGAACGAAACGAATCCATCCCTCATCTCGATTCAACTAAAATGGACGAAGTTGTATTTCTCCGTGTGACTGGGATCGAATCGTTGTTAATGGAAAGTCACGATTTCTATTTTTTCCTGGCATAAAATATTATCTTTGAACTCTTTTATAAAAGGTACTTTTCAGGAGTATGCCCACGATCCCATTTTTTAAATAAGTGCGCGTTTTGTAGGAACAAAGAAAATCTGAAACAACGACTCGAAGTGAAATTAGAATTTCAAAATGCGCTGTAAGAACACCTGGCTGACTTAGGTTTTTTCCTGTCCAGACACATTAAAATAATAATTCTTAATCACTTGATACAAAATTGAAATAGTGTCCAAATATCTCAATAAATATATATATCAGACTGAAATTCAATGATACACAGATCCAAAGGAAGAATATTTTCCTAAACATTAAGCGAATAATCAGACAATTATATTTCAATTTTGTTGTTTCTGTTACAGTTCATAGCAAAAGGCATATTATGTCCACGAAAAATTTCTTCTTAATGTATTCGATTTTTAAATCAGATAATGAACTCTTGGTTTTTATAAAAGTGTTCTTCACAAAACTTTGCAACAGAACAAGTAAATAGATCGTGCTTCAAAGTCGAAAGAAGGGTGCCGACTGAATTGTCGACTTCGTCGCCAGAGCTTGGTTTTTGAATTTTTGAAAATTTATTTTCCCCTTCAGATGAACAAGCAACCGATAATTTGGTAACATTCCTCTTCTATTTCTTTAAGTTTTTGGTATCATTAGAATGGAACCTTGTAATAAAATTTTCATGGAACACATTTGTAAATTATTTTTTAAAAAGCATTCAATTATATACATGTAATGAACCTTACTACTTTTCCTTTCGATTATTAAGGTTCATCATATAAAATGTCACTCTCTCGTGTCGCCTAAAAATCCAAGGGGCTAAATTCGTGTGACGTCATATTCACATGATAAATGCCAATCAGTCCATGCGCTTCACGCTGTTGCCAACTTTTGCTTTTTGCAGAAACTTTCTTTTTAAATTACATATTTGTCAACAATCATAATGCACGCAGGTAAATAAAATACACTTGATTCAAAATACACGTACAATGTAGGAATTTTTTCAAAATTTTGAAAAACTTTTCATAGAATCTTAACGTTTGAATATGTTTACTAAATTATTAAATTTGAAATTGTACATAAATTTTACGAGTAGAACAATGAGTACAAGTTTAGTGCCAATTTTGCATTCAATGGAGAACTCGTGATTAAATTTATCTTGTGACTGTCATGAAATTTGCCCATTAAAATCGATAGATTAATTGATAGTTAAATTCTGAAAATATTAAAATATCATGTCTTATTGTGATCACACAACTGTACAAAATTTCAGAACACTAGAATATGCAAAAGAGTGCACTCGATTGCAATTTTCTATCTTTACAAAAGTGAAAGAATATAATTAATAAAAGTAAATTCTGATTTCGGTCTATCGAGCCATTGAGAAAGTAAATTCTGATTTCAAGTGGTGTAAACTCCACTTCTGGAAAAAATTAGGGGAGCAAGCAAGAAAGTGACGAAACCATTACGCCATAGCCATGTATGGGCATAAAATGGAAGATGTAGATGTAACGAAACGCAATACAGAAAAAAAGAAGCAAGAAACAATTGTATGGGAACGTTAATTCTTTGGAATTGTATACAGAACATGAAATAATGTTCCAGGGCAACAATTTGCCTACATGTAACTGACAAAAAATTGATTATTAGGAAATGGTACAGGATATTTAATATGGTGGAGGGTTCCCCCGAACTCCTAAGTCTGTCACACACCTGCTTAGCATGGATGTGACCAGGGCCGATCCTAGCAGGTGTGTAGCGCGTGCACCGCACGCGGGCGGCCGAAACAAGGGAGCGGCCGCAGGCCACCTATAATTCTTTCGATCAAGCAAAATTTATAATAAGTTGAATAAATATGCTGAATTTTAAATAGTTATTGAAAAAACAAAATAAGTCCCGGTTTCCCGATAGCATAACATAGTGCGAGAAAAATAGAATGGATTTCAAATTCTGAGGAACATTCCTTCTTGTCAGGGGTGTAGCCTACCTTATCAGGGGGCCAGTATCAATGACGCAGGCCCCCCTAGCTACAGAGGCCCCTCACGTGTGTAAGCAAAAAGTCGTGAAATGTTATTAATGATCATATTAAGAGTTCCTTTCTACGTTCATAAAATAGTATGTCACTGGCTTCAAATGATGTAAATATTTCCGTGTGAATTCTGAATTTCAGGTCCTACTATAAAAAAGTTTAAAAGCTGGTAAAGTTACTCAAAATAATGAGAAAACAAGGAGTGGTATGTGGTCAGAAAGCATGCAAAACTTCTCATTCAAAGCGGTTCGAAAAAAAGTTCGTTTAAAGTGAAATACAGATAACACTTGGGATGGGAAAAATCCATTCAGAATGTTATTTGCTTGAAAATGAAAACATTCCCTTCGTCTGTTGAGTGATTGACTGTAATAAACGTCGCACCTAGAAGCTACACGAGGGCTTGGTGGTGGGAATTTTTACCAGAAGTGGTCCAGTCATGGAGAATATTAGATTTTATTTATCCCGGGTCTTTTTTATTTCTGTAACAACCATGAGACCGAATGTGCATTCAGTCAGAAAGGATATGCTTCCCGTTCCGAGAAAGGTCTGGCCCATAAGCGCCAGAAGTCTTCTGTCACCTTCCAAGTCTATAGTTAATCACTTTATTTTAACGAGTATTCATGAGTTCTAAGCGCTGGACCCATGGGGGAAGGGGGAGAGGGCGTTAAGGAAGAATTTCGACACATCGGACAAAATTGATGAGAAGCACGATCAAGATTTATGACATGCTTAAGGACGAATAAAAAGAATGGGGCAGAATGACCCTCAGAAAAAAGACACCTTTTCGAAGAAAACTGAGGAAATTTTGCGTCAATTTGACTTTCGAACTAATTTCTTTTAGACGACAAAAATCGGAACAACAAAAACGGTTAAACAGCAAAAAAGGTAACTATATTTTCCCTTTCAAAATTCTCTTTTCGATTTTTAAGATTTAATGCCCAGGTATTTTAATCATTGAGAAAGATAAAGTGAAAAAAATATTTTGTTGCATTTGTGCTGTAACTATTTTATTTATTTATATAAATATAAATAACCGTCATCAGTTTCCTAGAATACTTTCATGCTGATTAACATATTTAAGTGTATGTTTTCGTAGCTTGAATGTATTTTAGTCTTCTTAAAACATTTTCAATTGGCATTGTTATTCAAATGAAAGAATATTATTCGCCTCTCGTATAAAAATAATTCCATTAGTCACTTATGAAAAACGTTAGTAGTTCATTTAAAATACAAAACACTAATGAGCCTTTGAGTACATTCATTAATTATTTACCATACTTAAAAGGACCCTAACAATAGCGTGAAATTGAAAGTATATTTATATTATATTTATTTTAATGTTTTTGTTTGTAATCGTAACGTATTACGATAATTTTGTTTAGTAATAAATGAAAAAAATCTATAATTTCTAAATATTTAATTTAAATTGCTTTAAACTGTGAAAAGAATTTTTAAAGAAATAAAGTATGTTAAGTTTATTTAAAGGTAAAAAACAGTTTTTGTTGAGGTAACACATGTGAAATAAACACATAATTTTTCTAATATACCGTAAGACTGCTAAGAGAACCATTATTTTGTAAGATTGAATTTGAAAAGCCCAAATTCTTTTTTCTTTTTGTGTTTATTGCTATTTTAAGAGTGATTAGCACGATACCTTCTTGATTAAGATCTTTTGCCCAGAGAATTTGAAAGAATATTTAATGCAAACTAATAATTAATTATGTGTATAATTAATTATAAAAATACATAAAAATTGTATAATGTTTTAAAAATATTGTATAGCTTTCTGTATGCTTCTAATAAGTTAATCAAAATTCATCTATAACAATCTATAGCAATATTTAAAATCTTTAAATAAGGCAACAATAAGAATGTCAGAACTATGGCAGAAATTTCTTATAAAAAGCATTTAATGAAAGGTTTATTTTTACAGAACCATAATAAATGTTGAAAAATATAGGTAATATTTTTTTAGTTGCTCCTAGTAGTATAAAACTATTTGATTAAAGTGATAACAAAATGCATTACAGAAATAAAAATATGATAAACACAATTTATAAAGTATGTAGATAAGTGATTTCAAACAAAACAGAAATGGGAAAAATTATTCAATAAGTAGAAAGGTTGTATAATCTTGAGTGTTTTCAATGTAATTAAGATACAAATTTAGTTAAAAAATTTTAGATTTTTTTGTGATATTGTGGCCTTTGTCAAAAAGTTTTGAGTTATCTTAGAAATTTCAAATTATTTTAGAAATGTTTTATTGTTCTGTTTAGCCTCGAAATATTAAGATATTTGAGAAAACAAACAAACAAGTATAATAATAATATTAATGTTTTATTAACTTATATTTAAACTTTAAAAGGAAACTACAAATTCAGAGTATTGTGATTGCGTTCGTAGTTTTTTTTTAAAAAAAAAACCCTAAAAATTTTTGAAAGCTTACTTTTGATATGGAGATATTTTAATAATTTTGACTATAAGTAATCTGGAAACCAAGCTACGTTTTGTTCTAGAAATGAAACTAATATGTTTAAACAAACAATTAATTAAACAAAATATGTTTGTATTAAATCAGAAATTTCATAATTCAGTCAGAAAATTTGAAAAAAAGATGAAATGTAATTTTTTGAGAGTTTGGATAAAAAATTAAAAAGCTTAAGATTATAATTTTAATTTTCTAAATATTTCTTGGAAAAAATGTACAGTTTGCAATAATAAATAGAAAACTTTAAAAATTTGAACATTTTGATTTAATTAAAAAATAATTTAGTTATTTTTTAATCCAAAATCTTTTTATTGAAACATTCACAGAAATTACTTTCACACTGCTACAGAGAAATAAAAATTATATGACTCACAGAATCGGAAATCGTTCCACGCGGCTTTGCGCAAGCATCGAAGTTGCAAAAGAAATGGTCTCGACTTTCCCTAATGTAGAGATAATTTTAAAAGTTCTTTTTAAGATATAGAATGCACCAGGTCAGAGATCTTTCTCAGTTTTAACCCGCCACTTCCAGCGCAGGGTATGTCATACTCACCGTTTACCTTTTTTTCAACGCTCCTTCTAAACTTTTCTTGGAAAATTGATAGTTTCTCGTGTAGCTGACTTTAAGGTCATATCCTTTGAGGGGCCTTAGCTTGTAGGCGAATTCTAAATATATATTTTTGGATATCGCCTCTTCGGGTATGTCATACCTTGCGCGTGAATCGCCGTTACAGTTCTGAAAGCATGAGCACGTTTTAAATCTTCCTTATACTATGGCGTGTTATTGTAGTTATGATGAAGAAATGTGATATTTAAGTAATTTAATAGATACAGTATTTAACAGATATATAGTACAACAGTATTTTCGGATGAAGAAATTAGTGTGATTATGACGAGGAAGAAACAAATGATGAAGAGTGTAACAGCAAGTATGATTCCTCCACTGAAATCGATCCAGATTTCGAAGACGGAGACACAGTTGGAAATAAATGTTTGATGTGTATAGACACAGAAACATTTGGGAAGAACGTGACTTCAAAGGAGACAACTGTTACACATTCACTTTCAGATGAATTTTTGAAAAGAAAAAAAGAACCTATTGTTGGAACAATAAGAGAAAAAAAAGAAAGTAATTCCAAAATAAGATATAGACGGTATACAACTCTTCAATAAAATAACTTCATTCAAAGATATTTTTCCTGGTAAAAAACAGCAAATTGAGATATTAGAAATTATAGTGAAAAATGATCTTATATTCCCTGTTTTCCCAATTTCGCTCTAGCATTAAGAATCTTTTTAACACAACCTGTTTCTGTAGCTTCCGATGAAAGAAGTTTCAGTAAATTAAAAATCCATTAAAAATTACTTGAGAAATAATATGACACAAGAAAGGCTTTCAGATTTGGCCATAGTCTCAATTGAATCCAAAATCTCAGAAAAAACTGTTTTAACCGAAACTATTAACAAATTTGCTTCTCAGAAAGCCAGAAAAGTTATTTTATAATTACAGTAAAATCTGGTGTATAACGTTCACCTATACATATTTGCCGTATAACACGCACGCCCTTTTTTACGAAGGAACCTAAAATGCATGTGGGCAATAATCTTGTGTTTTGAGAGAAGTCCTTTATTCAAATATTATTCCAAGCTTTAGTAAAAAATAGTTTGCTTTCAGAATTACAACCCTTTAAAAAAAAGTTCATAAGGAATGTTATTTCTTTCACAGAAACAGTATTTCGATACATGTAAAAGTCTGATCTTTTTCTATGTTCATTTTTTTGCATTTTTAAAGCTCTCATTTTTATAGCCGGCGTATAACGCACAACCGTAAATTTAGATCTTATTTTTTGAGCTAAAAGGGCGCGTTATACACCAGAAAGAGTTTATTACTTAGTGGAAGGACTTGTTTATATAATTTTCGTTTCACGAGATTTGTGCCTTAGTATTTATTTTTATTATATTGTATTTTTTGAGTAAATTCTGTTATTTTGCATTTATAGTTATAAAATGTTTATTTTTATTTTAAAGGTTAGATTTTTGTTAATTTATTATTCTGCTGAAGCATTTTGTCGCTATTATAACTCATTACCTGGCCAAAAAACGAAGTTCTGCACTTGAAATTTTATTTGAGTTATTATTAATGTGTTTTATTTTTTATTCTTATATAAATAGATGAGTTTTTAACGTTAAGTATTAGTCAAAATATGAAAAGTTCTCTAGGGGGCGGCACATTAGGTGTTTGAACGAGGGCGGCCGATACCCTAGGATCGGCCCTGGATGTGACGAGGTTATTGATGAGACTTTGGAGTACACTGGAGTACTCAACGAAGTGTGCCTTGAACAGCAGCAGGAGGCCTTGATTTTGCAGCAACTTTTGTCCGAGTGTATCCCAAACCTGCTGTATCGGATTAACATCACAGCTGCCTGGCTACTCCCTACGCTGTGTTGTTTCGGTTTCAAGAAAGCTTTCCACAAGACGGGCTGTATGAGGTCTGGCATTAATAGAAAGGAATCACCAATGGCTGCAGCATAAGGTCTCAAAAAGTCCTCTGTGTATATCTTTCAGCCGTCCAATTGCCTTTCCGAATGATATGCTGGCCAGTATGTCTGCCTATTCTGATTCTTGTCCATACCCTCCAACCACCTCGTCTACAATGGGATCTTTCCTTAACGAATCTAGAGTTATTTCGAATGGTTCTTTCTCGGCATACCAAAACTACGTCTGGTGCCACATTCTAAACTGAATCGGGACTTGCCCGTAAGCAGCACTAGACGCTTATCACTTTGCATCCAATCTCGATGTTAGCTGTCTATTTTCTTCGGGCCC
Organism: Trichonephila clavipes; assembly: GCA_019973935.1. Classification (NCBI taxonomy): domain Eukaryota; kingdom Metazoa; phylum Arthropoda; class Arachnida; order Araneae; family Nephilidae; genus Trichonephila; species Trichonephila clavipes. The sequence continues at coordinate 186,357 of BMAU01013654.1, forward strand.
TATAGTGTCTTGCTGACAACGGAACACACACCATTGACCAACGTTCATACAGACCATCCACATGAAACATATTTCGTAATGTTAGGCTTGAGACCCTTCACACTGTTACCAAAAGAAACTGTCTTTGAATCTGTGTCGCATTGGCTGTTCTGTCTGGCAAAGCTGTTAACAAGATCTATTGCCGTGGTAGCACGTGGACGACATTGTCCTAACCGATGTCGAACACATGTCTTGTTTCTTAGAATTGATTCCACAGTCTTGCAATGACCTTTCTTGCCACTGCAACAACTGTGACAATCGACAAGCTATTGTTGGTGTTTGTGAGGGTTCGAGTAAAGATCAGCGATAACAAGTTTTAAATTCAAACTTATTTTCCCTTTCACTTAAACCCCACACAACTAAAAGTACAAAATGCACTAAGTAACTAATTAGAAGGGCCGGCTTTTAAGGTTGCTTAACATCTAAGTATAATTTACTCCACTTACTCTTGGAACACTTTGGACTTCCACGCTATAATTCACCGAAATTCTCTTAATTCTTAAGCTCAATTTTATAACTTATTCTCCAAATGTCAATAATCGACCATACAGCGACAATCCGTTGACTAATTTCGCGTACCTAAATGCCAATGCTTAAATAAAACAACTTATTTGAATAATTCGTCTTCTTCGGCAGAAAGTTTTCAATAGAACATACAGTTAAAAAGAATAAATTTATCTCAAGAGGATTAGTAAAAAAAGTTTGCTGATAGTTCGTTATATAGAAAATGCACTTCGCTATCGGGAGGTTATTTTACGAAGAAAATCGCGAAATCTTCTTGGTTCCAAGAAAAAGTTCGCTGAAAAATTCGCAATATAGAGGTTCCAATGCAATTTAATGTTCTTTGGGTAGCCCGGTGCCATTTGATCCTCGGACCGGTACCAATCTGTGGTCCGGGGCTGGGGACCCCTGCCTTAGATCAGCGATACTATATCTGCTGCCCACCGGGCTTTTTTGAGTGGCCCGGTCATGGCCCATTGCACTAAGAATTTCAATTATTTAAGAACAATGTACAAAAAATTTAATGGGAAATTTTTCAGACAAGTAATCAGTTCTTTCAATTTTACTATCAATTTGCTTGTTTTGAACAAAGAGGGTTTGGTCATGGTTGAAAAGAAATTAAAACTGCCCCATAACTCAGTAAAAAATTCATAAATGTAAATATTTTGTGTGTTTGAAAGATCTATTTAATATTAAAATAAAAGTCAAAAATGAATTTTGATTAATTTTTTGCTTTGGTCTTCTAATGTTTTTCCTTTGTTGTACTCAAGTTGCGACCCGCGTGAAATACCCACCCTTTTGTATGGCGGTAGTCAAGGTTGTTTTGTTATACGTGAGTTGTCGGAACAAATGATTGCAAACTTTCCTTGAATCCACGGGCTCTCCTAATTTTTCAAAGCAGTGTAGAAAGAAATATTTTTTTAAAAAGAAAATAAGAACACACTGGAATTATCGGCCCTCGCTACGATTGGAAGTGAAGGTAACTTCTCGTTTTCGGTACAGAAAATGAATGCATGCTCCTTTTGCATTCTTTAATTCCTATTTTTATGCTTTCATGCATATATTAAGTAGATTTTTAAAAAAAAAAGATTTTTAAGAATTTTTAAAATCGAAGCATAAATATAACGAACCGAAATATTAAATATTAGTTTTTCAAGCCAATATATTCAAATGTAGATCAAAAACATTAAAATTTTTGGTTGTGAATATGGGAAATACTTATATTTAAGTTCTACTATATAAAAACCAAAATGTTTTTCACACACACACACACATAAAAATTTGATAAAGTTTAACGAAATGTTATGCTAGAATTTCATATTCTTTGTTACATTCTTCATGATTTTAAATTTCTTTTTCATAACATAAAATATAATCTTATCAGCCCTTCTGATAAAGGAGCAATAATTTTTTCAGAAACGCTAAAAATGAAATGGAACGTAATTTACACGCTGCAAAGAATCGTTCTAAAAATAAATATTTGTTTCTTCATTAATGAATAAAAATATGCCTTTCCTTTTCAAACATTGTTCGATTTGTAATAGACTAATAACTTCAACAGAAAAATTTAAATGAGTTCGGTTTTTCCTAAATGCATTTTATTTTATGTTTGAAAACACAAATGTAATCTAATGTCAATTCGGGGGGCATTCAAAATATCAATGTTCTACCACTCTATCACGAAAAATGTCGTGATGTATTTTCGAAAATAAACACGATTATTATCGTTTTATTTATGTTGATTCAAAAGAAGGGGAAAGAAATAATAATAAAAATAAACATTTGTGTTCCGATCGCCATCTTGTGAGGTATCCATTGACAACCTATAAACAATTCTTTAATTCTGTGCGTCGGCCCAAATGCACCTCTTCAATTGGGCGAAAGGAGTTGAGATGTTTTGCGCCGGTGATATATTTTTAGAAATATGAATCAGCGTGAATATATACAATATGTTTAACTTTTTTTCGATTGTTTTAACTCTGAAGCAGTGTTGATTTGAAAAATTTGCTGTCTTGAATCCTTCGAAAGCGAACTTTTTGCCCTGGTTTCTCAGTCCCATATTTCTTCATCACACCACGCTTTATAGATCTAACTGGTTCAAACGAGCAGTGTTATTTGTGGAATTGGGAAATGAAATGAAAGCCCGCTGATAACGAAGAATTTCAAACCGTGTCATCAGAATCGTCCTCGAAGTAAGATCAAATTATGTGATTCGGTATTAATTATTATTATTATTATTATTATTGCATTGTCACATTTGAGTCAGTATAAAAATTAACATGTTAAATGTAAACATAACGTAACGTTTAAACATGTTAAAACGTAAACATAACGTAAATAAACGTAAATAATTTTATTCATTTATTTTTTTCTAAGGAGAATTAAATTCTACTTAAAGGATACTAGAAATGAAAAATGGAGATTTTTTTGAGAATTATTTTAGAAGAATTATTGAGAAGTTTTTCTAAATGCAATGTGTGTACATATACTAGCCGTTGCCCGCTCCACTCGGGGTTTCATGATGTAAGAATATCAATTGAGATAGGTTGAATCCTAGGAGGACCCACTTTTGGTCGCCAAATTTTTTTGTCGCCAAGTTTTGAGCGATAAAGGTTACAATATGGTAACCCTTCAATTTCATTCAAAAATTTGGATTTTCAAATCACCTAAAAAAATGGCAACCCTAAAAAAAGTACAACGTTTTTCGCCTTTTCCGAGAAAACGTCATTTTGACATTTGACTTCGTTTGAGAAGGTCTGCTCTCCACCGGTTGTTAAGAATGGCGTGTGAAAGGAAATTAATTGAAAGTGAGGCTATGACAGGTTTCTTTGTGCTCCTGGGCACAAAGGGGAAGAAAGAGACATTAGAATGGTGTATGAAAGCTAATTTAATTGCTTCTCGTTATGAATGTCCGAGGTTTAAAAAAAATATGCGTTTGTAAGAACGAAAGGGAACGGTTGACGGCTACGAATGGCGTTGCCGCAACCAGTCGAAAGATAATCGCCACGACGTTGTTCGGAGTGTGAGAAAGGACACTTGGTTTAGCGAAAGCAAACTTGCTATAATAATTATCTTGCGTTTGACCAGATATTGGTTTGGCAAGAGCATGAATGCGTTCGTGGTGAATGACTTGAAAGTTAATAAGAACAGGTCACAAGTTGGTGGGTGACAATTTTCATGAATTCCTTGCATCCATCGCAAGGGTGTATCCACCAACGGAACATGACGAAATGCAAGCGTAAGGTAAGTGCCTTTTAAAATTTTTTAAAATGATTGATTTCATGTATTTCTTCAATTTTATATTTGCGAAACGCCCCTTTCGTCCTTTTTTAAAAATGTAAATCATGTTGTACACACTGGTTTTAGAATGCTTTTTTAAAATGAATTTCATTGCTTTCTCCGTTTTTTTTCTTTATATAATGATTAATTTAATGTATTTATTCGTTTTCATCTTTGCGAAACGCCCATTTCATCCCCGCTGACGCATGCGCTTCCCAAGAGTTTTTCGTCATTGACGCCTTTTTAAAAACCTTCAATTTGGCGCTTTTTGGCGAAAATTTTTGGCGCCAAAAACAGCAGTGGGTCCTCCTAGGATTTTACCGAATTTATAAAATTCAAGTAGAATTCTTCTCTCCCGTACCCCCTCCCACTAAGTGGATTCAACAAAAGAAACATGTTCACCAAATTTCACGTTTGCAGGTGTAATAGTTTACAATATGAAAACTTTGACTATAACGCCCCCTTAACTGTGTCACAAAACTTATTCTTAAAACTGTCTTCGGTAAAAGTACGAGAGCTTGAACTAAACGCGAAGCACATTTTCAGACAGAAAAAATGCCTCATTTTCTATGGAAATTTCAAATATTGTAGCTCATATCTCTGTTAACAATATAGTGTTTTTAAAAATGTCAAAATAAAAATTATATATAGCCCATTTAACATTACGGTATAGGAGAAAAGGCGCGAAACACGTTTTATACAAGAAAAATGAATAAACTCGGTTAAAAATTGGAAGTATAACAAAAAATTCTGCTCTCTAAAGGATAGTGAAGCCAGAATATCATAATGTTTCATTTCTTTTATATCTGAAAAAATGTTTCAATTCGGGTCCTATTATTAACCAAAGACTGCCTTAATGGATCTCTACTCAACAACAACAACAAAAAAAAAAGCCACATACGTAGCAAATTACAAGTTTGTTAATCTAATAGTTTAAAAACGGAATTATTTATCTTAAAATCCCTTAACTCCTCATAACCTCTCTCCTCCCCCTTTTGGGGTTAATTTTTGCAAAACCCTTATCAGGG
>BMAU01013658.1:0-16620 GCA_019973935.1 Trichonephila clavipes
GTTAAGGCAGTGCTTCTCAAACTTTCAATACTGGCGCCCCTTTTTAGATCACAATTTTTATCACGGCCCCCTTATACATAATAATTTACTGAATGCAATAATAATGCTATTTTACGATAAAACAACAATATTTATTATAAACCGTACAAATTCATGACATAAGTATTAAATTTTGTATATGTTACTTTTAAGCAAAAAATAGGATAATTACTAAGTTATTTTTCATTTCTCTGATTTTTAAATTGGAACATATTACAAAATGCGGTGGTTGCTTAGAAGACAAAATATAGATATCAGCTAAATATAGAAAATGAACTCAGAGGGTCAATTTCTTATCTTAAAACTCCTTTCAAAAACTTTGCTCTGTAAGACAAGCCCATGGAAGTAGCTAATAATTATTAAACTTGTTCTTAATTTAGTATTAATTAATTAGTCATAAAATACTCTGTGCACCACTCATACATTAAAAGCAGTGTTTCTCAAACTTTGAATACTGGCGACCCAATTTTCAATCATAATTTTTGTCTCGCCCCCCTGTACAACAATAATGTATTTACTGCAATAAAAATGCACTTTGAGAGAGAGACTCTAAAGTTACAATACGATCTTAATTATAAACCGCACAAATTAATACGATAAGTATATTAAATTTTGTGTATATGTAACTTTTAAGTAATATATATTTTAAGAAAATTACTTAAAATATATATTACTTAGAATTATGTTATTTTTCTTTCTCTAATTTTTAAATTAGAACAGATCGCAAAATGATGTATCTAATTAAAGATTTATTCCCTTCAGCATTAATTTCTCAAAGTACAAATGTCATTAGTATAGTCAATGTCGCTCTCTATCATATCCATCACATCTAGCATTATAGGGTACGTTTGCGTGAGTCTGGGCAACCTATCGGACGTCTGCGCAATACATGTAAAAATGCTTTTCCTCGTACAATTCCAGTCAGTTTTGGTCGACTCGATGCTCCTATAGCTACCGAATCTGGCTTGAATGTACATTTTTTTAATTTCCACGTTAATTGTAATTCACGGTGTGACAAACCTATACGGAACTTTATCACTAACCTTCTGAGTCGTCCTTTTTTTAGGGAAATTTAATTCCCCTTCCTATTTCCAATCAGCTCCAAAAAGAGGACAGGATTCCTTGCTATGCAGATTAGACAGAGTATTTAAGTCAAACGAAATAGTCAAATAAAAAGCAGTAGGAGAGAGAGATTGAAGCAGGAAGGTATAACGGTGAAGTGAGAGATTTATTATTGAAGATTTCTAGGTGGATAAACCTCAGGAAGAGCTGAGCTGCAGTGTGGTAAATATTGATTTATAATTAAAGTCTCATTAAAGTTTTATATTAGGAGTGAGATTAAAGTTAAATGTTCAATAGGAACATTATTGAATATAAATCTGGGATCTCTTATCGCGGTAATCTTTGCGTGATCGATATTTTAATTGTTAATTAATTGAATCATTAAATATTTAAGTTTATTTAAAGGAAAGTCCCTTTTAAACCTCATAAAACTATTTAGATATATTTGTTAATAAGTCTTTGATTCTATTTGGAAAAGATAACCAAATAAAGTTATTTATAAAAATGGCTACTGGCTCTTATCTGACTCCAAATTATTCTCGTTCTGAAAGTGAGATCCAAGGGGATCTTCACAACGGTAATTATTTACGGCAGTTGATTAAAACAATATCATACATACATTTTTAAGTCGTAAGCAAACATTCGACCATAATAAAGAATCAACAAGTACACAGACGAACGAGCAGGGTTCCGAAAATTAAATCAAGGCGATCTTCTCAAAAATACGTAAATTTTAGATTTACCACTACTGAAGTAAATGATGAAAAAAAGCACCAGCTCGATATGTGTTAAAACTTACAAATCTGTAGAACAACATGTGAAAGTTGTTTTTAAAACATGTAAAATCATTTAGCTATGTTGGCAAAGAATTTTAAAAGTATTTTCTGGATGAGGACAGCTTGGTAGCAAGTTACGAGTGGATTAGGGATCTATTTCAAGGTACTCCAGAAGGGCTCTCAACTTCCGAAGAAGAAATCTTCATAGATTTCACATCCAGTGAAAAATTAAAAGGCAATTTTGTAATAAATCGCTCTTTGAATTTGGGGTAGAGGTGGATGAGGAATTATCTGTACTGAAAACAAAAGCACTTCGTATACTATTACCATTTTCAACATCCTACCTTTTTCAAACCGGATTTTCTGCAGTGGATGCCTTGAAGACAAAATATAGATCTCAGCTAAATATAGAAAAATAACTCTTTAAGTGTCAATTTCTGATATTAAACCTTCCTTTGAAAAACTTCCCTCTACAAGACAAGCCCGTGGAACTCCCTAATAATTATTAAACTTGTTCTTAATTTAGTAATAAGATTGATTGATTGAATATTAACGTCGCACTGTTCAGCTGCACGAGGGCTTTTGACGACGGACCACGTAATTTTGAACCATGGTCAAGTGACGTGGCCGACACCTGAGCTGGCACCACTCTCTCCTAACTACCACACCACACCAACGGGAGGACGTTTTAGCTCTCGACAGATTTAACGTGCATCGCTGCCCTAACACGGCGGGTCTTTAGTGGTACTGGGCTCGAACTCGTGACAAGGCAAGCCACGATCCGATACCTGTACCACTCGGCTACCGCGGCCAAATTCAGTAATAAGAAGTTATTTATAAAATACCTTCTTCAGTACTGATACATCAAACGTATACTGGCTGAAACACCGACTCTTCGCACGAGTTCATTTTTTAAAAAAAATAAAACATTATTCTTGATATAATAGCTGAACTGTAAGGAGAGTAAAACTTTGTGCACGACATTGTATACAAAAATGTAAAATGATTTTTTTTTAGATAAATGCTATAATTGTAAATAACTGTTTAAAAGAACTGTAATTTTAAACCTCACATAATTAGCATTTAGAATTAATGTTAAATTATGAAAAAGAATATAAAATTCCGATGAAGAATAATTGTGTTACTTTTTAACAATTAAAGCGAGAAGACTTCAAAATGTTTTAACCCGGGAGCAGGCGCGTACTCGATACTAACATTAATGGTAAAGCGGGGGGACTCAGTCACCCCAATCATTTGTTTAGAGCAGTGTTTCTCAAACTTTCAATACTGGCGCACCCTTTTCAATCACAATTTTGATCGCGCCCCCCCTTATACATTAATAATGTACTGAATGCAATAATAATGCACTTTGATGCTAAAGCTACAATAGGCGATCTTAATTATAAACTATACAAATTAGTAACATAATTTTTAAATTTTGTTTACTACTTTTAAGCAAGAATAAATAAATAAATAAATAAAATAATAGGAAAATTATTATGTTAATATTCCTTTTTCTAATTTTTAAATTGAACATATTGCAAAATCTGGTGGCTGCTTAGAAGACAAAACATAGATATCTGCTAAATATAGAAAAAGAATTTAGAGGGTCAATTTTTCTAATCATAAGCATTCCTTCTAAAAACTTTGCTTTGCAAGACAAGCCCATGGAAGTCGTTAATACTTATTAAACTTGTTCTTAATTTAGTATTAATTAAGAGGACTTGGTACCCTCTAAATCACAGACCTATCGTTTCCCTGCATTATTATCTTTCGATTGATATATCACTTGTGCATGTCGGAAAGTTAGAAGATGAATAAAACTTCATTTGAAAACAAATTAGGCAATTTAGCCACGACCCCTTTTTAGAAAAAAAAAGCTAAAAAAAGCGTTTTGATAAAAAAAAAAATCTAATTTATAAAGAGAAATAATAACATTAAAAAAAGAATGTGCAATATATAAAGCCGAATATTTCCGAGACAATACATACAATCATTTTTTTTCTTTGTGAAATGTGCGCATGTAAAATTTTTAAATTAAGGCATTTTATATTAATAATTTTATATAATTTCAGTTCTTATTCCTGATATATTTTTCATACAAATGTAATACTTTAATATTATAAGTAGAAATACAGCGAAAATTTTTGTCGTGACAGAAAAAAAATTTTTTTTAACGTTTTTCTTGAATTTTCTTGTGCAATTAGTACTCTCTAAAAGTTGATCATTTATAAAAATGTGTGGGTTGAAAAAATATGAAAATGCAATTATTTTAAAGAAAAATGTATAACTAATATCTTAAAGTGGTATTTTAAGTTTAGTTAAGCTTATAATAATTATTTTTTCACAATTATAAACTTTAAAGTGGTTTTTCTCAGTTTGTGTTTTTCGAAACCTTAGTGCATTCAAAATACTACTCCTTCGACAATTATTTAGCAATCACTTCATTTTTTTCCCTGCGTGTTAAAAATAAAGCATGTAATAAAATTAGGGATCCATTTTGCTATAAACTGAATACTTTTTTTTAAAAAAAATAAAATGTAAGACATGTTGTCTTTTTCGTTGATTTTTAGCCTGTATATTTTATTTTATTTTTTTTCTCGAAAACGAATGAAGTTATTCTAAAATCGATCCCTAAAGTTGTTAAGAACATCCATAAGAATATTACAAAAAAATTTCAGGTCAAAAAATTAATTTTTACAAAAGGAGTAAAATTTTAAAATTTTCCCAATTTTCTTCAAAAAATTTAAATTTTTAAAATTAAGTGAATAAAATACATGAAAATTTTCAACTGGTTTCATTTTCTTGAATAGAAACATTCGATAAAATACTAAAATATAATTTTTAAATCGTAAATAAAGAAAATTGCTCAAAGGGTACCAAGACCTCTTAATTAGTTATAAAATACTCTGTGCAGCACTGATACATTAAAAGTATACCGGCTGAAGTGCCCGCTCTTTGCCCGAGTTCACATTTATAAGAAAATAAAACATTCTTGATATAATAGCTGAATTGTAAGGAGAGTAAAGCCAAGTGCTCGACAATGTTTACAAAAATGTAAAATGATCTTTTTAAAATGGTTGCTCAAATTATAATTAGTTTTAAGCGAATTGTAATTTTAAGCCTCACAGAATTAGCATTTATAATTGATGTTAAATAATAAGCAATAATATAAATTTCCGATGAAGAATAATTGTATTATATTTAATATTTAAAGCGAAAAGATTTCAACATGTTTTAAACCGGGAGCAGGCACGCACTCGATACGGTCGAGCGAGGTTATTGAGTCACCCCAATCTTTTTTTTTATATAATTATTTTATTGTACACGATACAAATCGTGATTCAATGAATAATTTAACTAAGAGAAAGTTTACTTACCTACGTTCAAGAACTTTTCAATTTTCTTTGGTGACAAATAAACAGTTTTGCCAGAATTAACGATTTCGTAATCTGTGCGTCCCGCGCGACCACTTCCGGTAAAAATTGTATTCATTATGATAATATGTATGTTACTGCTAAAAAAATTGTGTAAAACGTATTTTTGCATGGAAAAAAAGCGCAACAGAGAAATACATTACTTACAACTTCCCTAAATAAGAAACAAACACGTAAGAGAGGGGTCATAACTAACTGTACCAATAACTTAGAAGGTCATACAGATTACAGCTATAATGTGCAGTATTTCAAAAATAATGACAGTGATGAATTTTTTATGTTCTTTAATTTCTTCGATTCTGGGTCTGGGATCTTTTTTTTCTCTGAAAGAGTTATATGTTAGGCTTAAAAAGAAAGCGTAGTAAAAAAAATCTCTCATCAGGGGATTACAGCAAATCAAATAAATTTTTTTTTATTTGGTTATAGGATCAAAGATAGCTAATTAGGTATTGAAGAAGTTTTTATTTTTGATGACTTAATATCGCGTGCCTATAAATTATATCTGAGTAAAAGTGCATTTTTTATTACGTTTGAAAGTATTTTGTTTTAATTCATTCCAGTAAATTAATTCTTTTTAAATCTTCTATTTTCGATATGCTCGCGCCCCCCTCGTAAGGTTATCGCGCCTTCCAGGGGGGCGCGCCCCACAGTTTGAGAAACACTGACTTAAGGTATCAGACTACTTGCGACATCTTTTTTTTTTTTGAAAAATGCAGATCTATGCATTTTTTTTGAGATTTTTATATTTGTTTCGTATATTTTAAGAAAGACGTCCTAAAATAGAAACCAGAGAAGAAATTTGTTATTTTTAAAATGGGAAAAAACTGGTGAAAAAGTACAAAAAATTACATAATGGGGTCTGCTCTGCACAAAAGTTTTATGAACAAATTCCCAATTTTCAATTTTGATGTGTTACTTTGTTATTCATGCTTGAAATTACCCTCAGGATAAGATATATTTTAATTTTTACAAAAGCTAGTGCACTTTATCTTAGTGATAATATGAAATTGCCTAAAAAAAAGCGATTATATTCACATAAAGGATTATAAAATTTGAAATAAAACAGTGATTAATAAATCTGAAGGTCAAAACACTTCTACCGTTATACAGGACATACACAAAAAGTTTCAGCAAATTATTTTCAAAACCTTTTGAGTAATTGCTGTCTCCGTTTGAACTATCCGAAAAAAACACATTTCGAGTAAAATGCATTTTAAAGTTCGACACCTTGTGTAAAGTTATGGCATATGCTTTTACTAAACTGCTTGTAGTTTTTGTTCTAGTGAATGGCAAATATAAAACTTGGTACTTTTATTAAGCTTATAATATGGCCTCTGAAATAAAATAATAATAAAAATGTTATTCACACACACTCACGCACGTACACATGCGATGATTGCTCAAAATACCACAAAAAACAGAACCATTTATTTCTTTTAATTTAAAAATTAATTTAGTGGTTTTAAAATTCTACACTCCCTCAACAATAATTGACTTACACGTTTGAATGTTTATTTACAAGAATGTCAAACTATATTCAACAAACGTTGGTATGTATTTTATGATAACATGCTTAAAATTAATAAAGTAGCAATTTTTTCTGAATTCTTAGTAAAAATTCCTTTAAAAGATATAAAATAAATATGCTTTTTTCAAAATAGCCATGCTTGAAATCTCCAAAAAGTAATTTAAAACCTTTCTCTTATTTCTGACATTCGTACGATGAACCCTTAATACTTTCATTCTTTCATGTTCTCGAAACGTTGAAGACTCCATCCTCCTCTCTATATCCTATCCTATAAACTCAGCAAAGCACAAGCATCGCCATTCGAAAAGTCTTTCAGACGATTTTCTTTCCCCAAGACAGCTGTAAAATAAAGTAGGGCTTTCTTCTTTTTCTAAGGAATCTTTAGCAAGAAGCATTTTGACTTTAGAGGCCTAAAGTTCCAAAAGAAATGATAGGCATCAAAGATTTTAATGCAAACTGTTACAGGCGTTTGTAAATGTAAATTGCACAGGCAATTCATAATGCACATAACACCGCAGCTAAAAACTGTCTTATGATACAGATAATATGGAGAACTTAAAATAAATATTTTGGTTCAGATATGTTTCTTCATGGAATATTTAGAAACTTCACATTACGAAATTAGCTTGGTGTTTTTAGAATTCTCTAAGTTGAAATGGAAAGAAATTGTGAACTGGAAAGATTTTTAAATAAAATATTATGCGTATGCAAAAAAATGGATTTTTGTACATATGAAGTAGCATCACACGATCACACGATCACCATTCAACTAATTACTATGAAAATTGGCATGCACATGTATATTTTTGTGGAGAAGGTTTTTGTGCTATCCTTTTGTTGCAACTCCCCACCTAGTGGCGCTACAGCATGTGAACTTCTACACCGTTCTTTCAATCGCCAAGTGGTAAACAGTGTTGCCAAAAATGATGTCAACTTGTCTCTATCACCATGTTACCATTAAATCGCCATTATAATGTATGGAATGGCGTTATTTGAGAATATTACAATTTTAACATAAAACAAATACAACAGAAAGTAATATTAAAGTAGTACAAATCCAGATATAAGCTATTTACACTATTTTAAGCATTTCTTACACAAAATGTGTAACAATATGTTACTTTTGATGAGCATAGATCAGCTTAGGGAGGTGTTTTCGAAAATCGAACCACAGGGGAGTTACGGGGGCGTAATAATTAAAAGAAAATTCTTTTCATCAGCTTCGAACCACAGACTTAAAATTTATCAAATATGATTTTTTCAGCTTAGATGTGCAAAAGATTTCTTTTTTTTAATTTGAAAATTCACGTAAAATTAACTCATTGAAAACTTTATTCTTCAATCTGTATTGTTTAATATTTCAATTCACCCGTGAGAAGTACGGGTATACCAGCTAGTTCTATATAAAGGTATAAACATAGCCCAAACAATGTTTTATGCTTGGTAAATATTAACCATTAATTTTGTATTAAATTAAATGGATTTAGAATGTTTTACCAATCATACCTCCAATAATATTTATACACATCGGTTTTTAAAATTTTATAATTAACGTTTTGTTCTTCTTAAATGTGAAGTATTTTTATTAAATAAACATTTAAACTATTTTCGGAAGTAAACGCATTTTTGATTATTTATAATATTTTGAAGTAGACAGTCGAGAGACGAGGGGTGCATAGTATTATAACTCTTGCTTAAGAGAGATGTTGGAACTCAAATTATTTCTTCAGTGCCATTAGTTCTTGGAGTTTATTATTATTAATCGGGATTAAATTTCAATGCAACGGAAAAATTCCATGATTGAATTAGCAGTTCAGGGTCTCATTTGAATAGAATTTCATTTGGAAAACAATGTTTTAACACCTTAAGAATCATCATTTATCCAAATAAAATTAATAAAATTTAAATATGAAACATTCTACATTAATGCAGTAGAATCTTAATGTTATTAAGCGTCATATGAAAATATATAATGACGAATGAATAGATAAAGACTTTGTACTTTTATTTAATTATATTAATTGTTAATATAAATGAAACTACACGTCATGGAAGAAAATTCCATTTGATTTTTTGATTTTACAATTAATCATCGGTACTGATGCCATATCATTCGTGCAGATTGATGTTTATTACAAGTTTATTAACTAGTTTGAATAAAGATCGTAACGTAGAGCGTAACGAGTGTAAGTAAGAGCTCTAAAACAACAAGAAAATAATAGAACTGAAAGCAAGACAGCAAATCAAATCTATAAATTTCAATAAAATTTTATTTCAACTCAAAAGAGGGATGTTTATATAAGCACATTCATTATTAATATTTTAGTGCAGATGTTCCCAAACTGTTTTGTCTCATAGACCAGCCTTTCTGAAACTGTGGGGCATGCCCCCCCTAGGGGACGTGACAATTCTACGAGGGGTGCGCGAGCACATCGAAAAGTCGTAAGCAAAAGATAATTATTTCTTTTTAATTCACTAAAAGTGAATAAACGAGGCATACTGATATAATAAAAAATAAAATACACTTTTACAGTGATATAATAAACTTATAAAATTATTATAACTGCACAATACATTTTATAATTAATTCAGCAATACTATAAGGATAAGTTTCATAATTACCAGGAACCCCATCAGTTTGTCATATTTTTTTTTTCAAAAATTAACACTTACCTTGATAAATTGTACGTTTTATAATCAATTCCAAACTGACGATAAAAAGTTACATGATTCGCTCCCAAATGTCACCGGTTTCCAAGTATGTGATGTATTGGAGATGGGGGGTAGAGGAAAAAAGGAATAAACAAGGAAATCATCTTATACAAGTAAATCTTTTTCAAACGCTATCAAGGTCCTGTTGTTGTTGTTGTTCTCGTGTCCATGAATAAATGCAGTAGATATCACTAAATTCCGTCGAAAGTCTTGATCACTGCCTCTGCTATTCTGCGAGCATCAGGGCTGTACAGGAGTTCCCGCACAGAGTTCCTCATAGGAACCATTCACATTTTGAGTAACTTTGTTGCGACGGTTGGGCATTCCAAGATGTGGTTGGGCGTGAGTTGAAGATCTGGGCAGTGTTTGCATTGAACATATGATCTTGTCTTGTCTGGCTGAATCTTCATGCCCTTAAGGTGTTCAGTTCTCAATCTGGCAATTGTGGATGTTATAATTCGGGAACAGTCAAATTCCGTAACTAGGGGTTTTTAAAAGTGTGATTCATAATTCTATGTTTGGCTACTGCGTTAGCATCATCAAGTGTGATGGTGGTGCACTTATGTTCGATGTCTCTAGCTTCTTTGGCGAGACTATATCTGCACATTCGTTACCCTCAATGTTGACATGTGCGGGTATCCATTGCAGGGTACAGGATTTTCCTTTGTTGTGCAGCTGTTCTAGAAGGATAATGATATCACAGGAGATGTTAGTCTCTCCGTTTCTTATGCCTTCTATAGCTGATTTAGAGAATCTGAGAAGATTACTAATCCTTCTGTAGAATCAATAACATGTGGGTTTTGTTGATATAATATAAGGGCCTCTCTAATTGCCACGAGTTCACTTGTGAAGTATGAGGCGATTATGCCTGTGTTAAGGTCCTTTTATTGCATTACAAAGCCTTCGGAATAATTTCATGGACAGAAGTGCACAGAAAAGACCGTAATTCGGAAACATTTATATATATATATATCAGGGAAATTAACGCTTTGGGTAAACAAGACGTTTATATACGTTGGAGAAGCTTACGAAGTTGAAGTCGTGTAGTTGCTTTAGCGTATTATTAGTATTCAATTAGAATTACTGAATTCAACACCTTGTTATTGTAAGGAAGGGATGCTCGTTGAAAATTATGACTGAATGTTGGGTCGCAAATATTGAAAGTTTGAGAAGCACTACCATAGACCCCTTGCCATGTTTTTCGTCTTTTGGTAGACCCTTACTTACCTAATGTGAAATGTTTGAACATTTACAACTTAAACGTCTTTTTGAAAGCTGGTGTAGAGCTACTTACTTTAAAAGATTTAAATTCTTAACTGTAGTGAATTATAGCGTGCAAAACTTAAGAGACATACGGTAATTAATTTTAAATTTAAATTTAATAATACAAAACATAACTGAACAACAAACAAAACAGCTTTTTTTGGTAGGGATGAATCTGGCGTTTCAAAAACAAATTTTCAACAACTGGCATCACTCTTGTGGAGTTAAATAGTAAATTTTCTCGCTCAAAATCCGTCAATAAATTTAGTCAATAAATCTGTTAAGGTATTCGAACACGTTGTAAATGACCAAATTCGGTCAAGACAGATAATTTTTTTGTTTGTTGAATAGAGCTATATTTTAGCTTTAAAAAATTATTTTGTTTCTACACTACCTAGAGGGCAAGTTACAATCAATTTTAAAAAGATAGAAAAACCGGAAGAGGGTTTTTGATCTACTAGAAGTAGGCATTTAAATTGCTTAAAATCTATCATGGCGAGTCTGATTACTCAAAATATTATAAATGTATTTCTATAAACCTTTTTGAAACTCATATTTATGTTACTTTCTAGAGAATGTACTAACATATTTCTTATTGTATAAAGAGTGTCGCATTTCTTATTATGTTTACTCAATCAGCTCTAAAATTTTCAAATTTTAATTAGACATTAAAAAATTTTAGTACATTTCCTAGATAAATGCATCTAATTTGTTTTAGTAATACTCTCACTAAAATAAGTTAAAATAATGCTAAAATGTCACTTATAATTGTGATTTTTGTAAAATTCATTTTAAATATTGTTAGTTAAGTATTAGTATTTAGTGTGGTATTGTGAGTCCTAAAAAACATTTATAATGTTTAAATATTCTATTTTGTTAAAAACTACCCCGAACGTGTTCGGATACCTTAAATAAGTAAAACCTTATGTCCCCCATTAATTCAGTTTCCTTTAAAATTAGAGTCATGATCTGGTTTAATGGGAGCTACTATCGCGTAGACAATCATGGCCCAAGATTTTTTTTTCTGACGTGAAGCCCTTACAAGTCGTCATGAACCACCCCTGGGGGTCAGTGTGGACTACTTTTGGAATCACTGTTTCTTAGGTAGATAAATTTATAACATTTTTATATGTTTTTAAATTCATTATTCCCTTAAAATAAAAAATAAAAAAATCGCGAAAAATTGAATTGGGCTCAACACACACACTTATTAACAAAGAATTATATTTCTCAATAATATCTAAGGAAAAAAAGATAAAATAAATTAAACACTATATAAAAATATAATCTGTAGCTACCAAACTATCAGAAATAATATCCAATTTTTCTTTTTCCCGAGCAGAAGTAAAAATATTTGCATCCAAAATTTTCAGATATTCCACATTCTGTTTGGTTAATCAAAGTTACTTTTTGAAATCATCCATAATCGGTTTTTGTAGATAAATAATTATTGAGAAGTAAAAAAATATATATGCAAGCGATTCAGCTAAGTTCATATATGTCACATTAAAACAAAAAGTTTACTTTTTATAGTTACGAATGTTACGCTACAGTAAAAAAGACTTAAACAATATGAAATATTCCGTAAATAAGATTTAAAAGTTAAGCTATAAATTAATACATACTTCGTAGTATTACCAACTATACATTACAACACATAGTCATACAATAGTCAAAACAACAATAGTCATAAATAATGGCACATGAGACCGGTCATAAATCCCGTAGTTTGAGATCTTTATTAAAGGAAAAATATATTGTTATAACAACAATTCTTGTGCGAGCATTTCAAACTCACTTTTAATGCAATAGCTCTTCTTGAATTCAGAAGGAAAAAATTTTATAAAGAATAATTACAACTTTTATAATAGATTAAAATTAAAACAAACTTCAAAACAAAGAAGATAAAAAAAACCACATAACATATATATATTTCGGTTTTTCTAAGCATTTTGAATAATTCCGTCTTAAATTACATATCTATTAGCTTGCAGCAGTGGCGTAGCGTACACTCCCACATTGTGGGGGCTCAGGGCTCTAGAGACCCACACCCTGATTATCGCCCTTGTAAAATCCAACTTGGGGGGCCAAAACCTGACTTTGCAAGAGGGCCCAAGTGTTCTCCGTTACGCCACTGGCTTGCAGCCAGATAAATAGAAAATGTTATCAATCTTTAAACAAAATAAAAAAGATGAAAAACGCTGTCTAAACGAATAGTTTCGCTTTATAAAAATTTGCTTATATTTCATTGAGATATTTGAGAAAAGTAAAAAAATTAAGCCTATTACAGGAAAAGGTTTTTATAAATTATTTGTTCTTGTGAAGATTTACTTGATTAATCATCTTTTAACAAATATACAAAAGATAAACAACTTGCCAAACATATCAGAAATATAGAACTTTTTTCATTCAACAGAAGAAAACATTAGTCTTAATAAATTTCATTAAAATAAAATAAAATAGTTCTTATACACGTAACCAATATTATTTCACATTAATTTGCAAAATAAAGAAGAAACGTGCACGTAAATGCATGAAAGAATGTTTAAGTGTGTATCTTGTGTTAAACGCTTTACATTGTTTTTCTAAGTATCGAGAGTGAAATAAATCGTCTTAATCTCCGTTAAATATCCTTTATCAGTACAAAAGGATAATTAACTATTTATCGTATTTCACTTTTTTTGCAAAGTTTTTTAACTATGTGCTTCGGTACATTCTTTCTCGAGGAATTGAAAGCGAAATTTTTATAGGTATTAATCTTTCCTCTTAATTCAATTATGTGTTTTTCGAAAATTTTAGACAGTTTTTAAAAATGAACCAATTTTTCAGTAATGTTTCATTTAAAATTCAAAAAGGCTTCAGACTTTTAAATGAAAATAATATAACTAAAAATAATACGTGTAAAAGAAAAAAAAAAAAATAATTGTAGTAATTTTTTAAAATCTGTTCGATCGAAATATGTTTAATTTATTATAATAAAGATATATTGCACACTTAATTTAATTTACATGATAAATACATTCCCGTAAAATTCATACAAAAGTTTTCGTATAAAAAAACTTCGCATAAAAAAACATATGCAGCGATAGGAAATAAAAGATTGATTCCAGTCCTGGGAAATCATTAAAAATTATATAATACATCCTGAGTTTTTATGTTAGGAATTTAAACATTTTTATTTCATAGATATTGTATAAGGGGTTGCCCAAAAATGAAAAGTAGATATGAACTCAGTAAAAAGAAAAAAAAATATTGGAAAAAAAAAAAAAAAGAAAGCTACTCTGGGGGGTTATAACACTAGTCACATCGTTTCGGCAGCATAATTGGCTTCTCTATCGAAATATCGTGTTTGATTGTTGAAGAATTCCTGCTCAGCTTCCTTCACTTCATCGTCCAAACAGAAATGTAATATTGAAGTGTTTAAGTGGTCTAAAGGCATAGAAGTCACTAGGGGAAAAAATGCGGTATGTATCAGACGGTGTTTTTAATATTTCTCCCAATAGTTTTTTTTTTTAGTTTCCTCAGTTTGATAGGAGACGTCATGGACATGGTCATGGAGATGCCCTACGCTTTGTTGCTCGAGATCTTTTACACCATCTGTTCCAAGACATTCAACCTAAGACAGTACACTCGTTATAGGCTGCCACTGTACGTCACACAATAGGTGCTCCACACATTAAACTCGCTTCCAGCAATCAGAAAGCGTACAAACCGCGCTTCGCCCAATCTAGAACGCATCCATATCCCTTTAAGACCCAAACCTACACGTTTGTGCAGGTTAAAATAATCTTCAGCATTTTTTGCTTCTGGAATAGTCAGATATGGCAAAGAGAAATCACGAATCTAACGATTGAGCCGGTTTGAAGAAAGTTTAAAGTAGTGTGCTTTCATCAACGCGTACAATGGTTGTGGTCCATGTTTTTACTTTCAGATGGCAAATTTAGCTTTGTTTTCAAATACAACGAAAACACGTCTTCTTTTTATCTGTAGTAAAAAGGTAATTATCAATATATTTCTAACTGCTTGGATTCAAAGTTTCATATTAATGTTTAAATAATTGTAAACAAGAAAAAAAAATGTTAACTATATTCAATTAATGTGGATTCTAGTGCTCGGGATTTCGTTACTCGCACGATCGTGCGGGTTGGGCGTTACTTGAGTCAATGCAGCTATAAAAGGAGTAGTACTTATCATGCGAATTTTCTTTCTGTCTCAAAAATTTTGATGAAAGCCTACAAAAAAATGAACTATATAGTTACAATTAATATCAAAATTTTCTTGGTGGTACCCGTGGATGAGTCCATTTTTCCTTTCTATCTCTCTTTTTTGCAATTAATTTTCTTTCCATACATTTGTTGAGGAGTATGGGAGTATGGCATTTTTATCCTCTCCACAGATATCTGCATTCCTATCTCTCCTCCTCCCGCCCAAAACTTCATAGGTATTCCGGTGATAGTTAGTACAGTGCTTCTCAAACTTTAAATACTGGAGCCCCCTTTTCGATCACAATTTTTATCGCCCCTCCTTATACATTAATAATGTACTGAATGTAATAATAATAATGTACTTTGACGCTAAAGCTACTATAGGCGATCTTAATTATAAACCATACAAATTGGTAGCATAAGTATTAATATTTTGTATACTACTTTTAATCAAAAATAAATAAATAAATAAAATAATAGGATAATTATTGTGTGTGTTATTTTCCTTTCTCTAATTTTTAAATTGAACATAATTACAAAATGCGGTGGCTGCTTAGAGACAAAATATAGATATCCTACTTTAAATATGAAAAAGAACTCAGAGGGTCAATTTTTATTTATAAGCATTCCTTATAAAAACTTTGCTTTGCAAGACAAGCCCATGGAAATCGTTAATACTTATTAAACTTTGTTCTTAATTTAGTATTAATTAATTAGTTATAAAATACTCTGTGCAGCACTGATACATTTAAAGTACATGGCTTCTGGAGGTACCGCTCTTTGCCCGAGTTTATTTATAGAGAAAATAAAACATTATTGATATAATAGCTGAATTGTAAGGAGTGCAAAGCCAAATGCTCAACAATTTTTACAAAAATGTAAAATGATTTTTAAAATGGTTGCTCCAAATTATAATTAGTTTTAAGCGATTGGCTAATTTAAGCCTCACAGAATTAGCATTTATATTTGATGTTAAATAATGAACAATAATATAAAAATTCCGATGAGAAGAATAACCTGTATTATTTTTAATATATTTAAAGCGAAAAGACTTCAACATGTTTTTAATCCTGGAGCAGGCGCGCACTCGATACGCTCGAGCGGGGTTATTAGTCCACTCTAATTCTTTTTATAATTATTTTATTGTACACGATACAAATCGGCAATTCAGTGAATAATTTAATTAAGGGGCACGGCACGATCTCAATTGACGAAAATCGGTCAAAAACTCAGAAAATCTTTTGCCTAAAATTATTCCTTATACGTTTCTCTATTATCTCAAAAAATTTCAGAGCTCTAAATAAAAATCAATTATGATAACCACTATGCTCGTCAGAATTCACATTCTGACATCATTCTCCCTCTAGCAGACGCACTATTCATTTTCTAGCCAAATTAATTAATTCTTATTTACATTAAGCAGGTTTGAAATAAAGTGAAGAGATTGTAATCCATTCTTAATGTTTGTTTACATTGTTGAGCTATACCGCATTCTTTATTCTGCTAATTTTATTTCATAATTTTTGAAATATTTAGTTTCGGTTAACCAAAAAAAGACTTTTCAAGACTAATTATTTTATTGGCAACATACGTAGTGG
>BMAU01013663.1:0-11775 GCA_019973935.1 Trichonephila clavipes
GTACCAAGTACGTTGAGACTTACGGCTGTCATAATTTCTTAGCGATGAGCTTCAAAAACCCCTCAAGAAAACCTCAAGGGGCTTTACTGAAGAAGCTTTGCTTTGAAGAAGCATTTAACAGCTTGTTTGACTTCAGCGTTTGTTCCAGTGCCTTCAGGCAAGATTCTTCGTGAAAGCCAGAAACAGATGAAAATTGATGCAGAATTAGGACTGGCGGATGGCGGCAAGATCTCCCAACCAAAAGTTGCAATACAGTTTTCTATTGGCTTCGCCAAGTGCCGTCTCATTTCCATCCAACAACAGAACGCTAGATCTGATAAGCCTGACCGCTATTTCTGAATCACCTCTTTCAATTTCGATCAGATTGTGACTCCATGGTTTTCAACCTTCAAAAGTCTACTCAAAAAGTAAACGCTTCTTCCTTATGAAAATGCTCTGAGGTTTCCTGGGGGTTTCTGAAGCTCACCAAGAGAATATGGCTAGCTATCAATGTCTCAATGTTTGTACATGGTACTTTTTTAGGAAAATATAAAAGTTCGGTCTTATCTTAAATGTCTCAATCTAAGTTTCGAATATCATACACAACTCTGACCACATTTAACATGCGACCTACATGAATTTAGCTCATTGAGTTAAAGCTCGCTTTAGTAGAAGATGAGATCTTAAAATGTTAAAAAAATTTTAAAATCAGAAAAAGTAATTATTAATTAAAAACATACCTTGTACACGGGTCTTAGTTAGATTTTTTAAGAAATGTTTGAAAAGATGATACCCGGTAAAATACACTATATCTAACGAGAAAATCAGATATTGAACTGATATTTAAACTTTCTTATACCCTTGGGCAGTAATAGTAGTGAAACTCTTTTGGAGGGATAAAAAATTAAAATTTCCTCAAAGAGTTATTCCTTCTAAATGAGTTTGCAACGAAACATTTCGTTACCTGAGGCGCACTTAGGAGTTAAAACCGATCATAAAGATGGATAAAACTTAGAATTTACGATCGTGTCCAACTGTTTATGGACTAGCCTCGAGGAAGATACATCATTCCTAAGAATCTTTGGTGCTCTTATGACCCGGGGATAAAAATACATCTACTCAAACAAGGGAGTGAGTACGGGGCTACAAATCGTAATTTTCGAAGGATGATAGTTGAGCTAAAATGATTTTTGTAGAGGGGATTTTCTTTTTGTGAAATATCGGTAATGCAAGAATGGGAGTGTAATGCTCTAAATTTACTTTAAGAGAACATGGAACGATTTAAAAAATAATTCTTTTTATTTTATTGATTTCTCAAATTTTAGGTGTATATGCAATACGTAAAACAAATTTTGAGCTCAGTTACAACAAAAAGCTAAGCATTTATTTTCAAAGAAAAATGTAGAATTTCATAAAAAACTGACTTTTATATATATATATATATATATATATATATATATATATATATATATACATTTATATATATAATATATATATATATATACATTTATATATATATATAAATATTTGCTATATATATGTATATATTTTATATATATATATATATATATATATATATAAACTCTTCTTCTTTATATATATATATATATATATATATATATTTATATATATATATATATATATTTATATATATATATATATATTTATATATATATATATATATATATTTATATATATATATATATTTATATATATATAAATATATATATATTTATATATATTGCAACAATAACCAGGCTAAGATTAGAGATAGGACACTTTCATAAACATGGATTCAATAACTGTACATATAGACTTAGAATAGTGCCAAATATTAAAGCAAAGATTATGGTTCGAAAACTTTTTTTATAGGTTCATTTAGATCATATTATCATATGGTTTGAATGTTATATGGAAAGGTGAAATTGTCTTATTAGCTTTTAAACAAAAATCGAGAATTCATTATATATTCGAATTTTAATAAATTTATTGATAATAGTAATAATATTCGTTTAGCGAGAATTTCCAAATGCTAAACGCAGAAAAGTTACTAGAGACATGTCAACCCTCAAGATTCTATGTTAGAATTAGCTGTTAGGGCTGATGAAGTAACTACAACACAGGCTTAATTAAATCGTTTATGTGTGGCTTGAATAAGGAAACTGAAATTAAAATTATGACGAATATTTTTAAGCAGATATAAACTTCGTGATTCTCATGGTATGCATATGATTCGAGACCTTAATAACTATTTAGTACAAAAAATGAATATTAAATTAGATGCAACTGAAAATTACTCAACAGAATATTGTACATTATTATTTATGAATAAATCCTTTAACAAAATTAATTTTTCAAGTATATTTCAAAAATATCAATCCTTTTTTCTATTAAAAATATTATTATTAAAAAGGCTTTCAAATACAACAAGAAATTAGGTAGATTTATATTTATATTTAATTTATAATCAAATCTCAGAGCTTCTAAGTTCAGAATCATGTAGATGCAATCTATATCGAGACTATATTGATGATTGTCATCAGCACGTTGTCACAGGAGACCTTAGCATCGTGAAAGATGATTTGTTAAGAACTTTTATGGAAAAAAGGTACTGGTTGGTTTTAGACTGATGATCACAAAAAACAAATCTAACGTTATATGAAACAAATCATAAATTATTTAGATAAATTCTACCTTAAAATGGCAATTAAACACGGAATGCCGATTGAAGCATTCAATCAATTTAGATCTTACGTAGCAACGAAATTCAGGAATTAGTTTTTACTGTTGAAAATGAAATTATGTATAAAAGATCTTAAATCATCAATAGTAAATATCCAAAATGACTTCGTTATTTACATATGTTGATAAGGTCTCTGCTAATTATGCCATAATTTTTAAATATTTTTACAGTAAAATATTAAGTAACCACATTTTAAATAATAATTCATTTCAAAAATCAATTCACAATAATAGAGAAGATGATAATCGTCTTTTAGCTTTTAACAAAGATTGAATATTCATCTAAATAATATTAAATATCAAGTATTTTTAACACCAAAATTTCATAAAAGCCTTATAAAATTCCGTAGTATCACTAATGGATAAAATACATATATCACGAAGTCTGGGAAGATCTTACAATCTCTTCTTCAAAATCTAATTGATAATTTACAAAACATGGCAATTATTAAAAATAGCTTAGAAATTGCTAGAGTTACTAAGGATATGATGATTTTTCTATGCAAGGTTTTGATTTCGAGGACCTTTTAATTCTATAGATATTGACGATATGATTAAGGTTCTACAGTTAATTTATGATAAATATGAATTATATACTTCAATGAAAAAAAAAAGAAAAATTTGATATTCTTGTTAACCTCGTATTAAAAGAAAATTTCATTACATTTTTTTTATCAGAATCTTTATAAACAGATCAAAGGATTACCTCAGGGTGGTCCAGCTAGTAATTGTTTAGCGAACCTATATTTACATTTTTTGAAATAGATCATGTTGTAAATGATTCTTACTTAATTTATCGTTATATAGATGATATAATAATTTTTGGTAAAAATAGTGAATACAAACCAAATATTACATTCTACCCTGATTATCTCAGCTCCTTAAAACTAACTTCAACTCTAATAGGGTGGAATTCTTGGATTTAGACTTGCATCTTATTAACAATATTGTAGTCAGTAACATTTTTGACAAAAGAGATTCGTTTAAGTTCCATATAATTAAAATTCCCGTATGGAACAGTAATTTACATATATCAATTTACAGAAATATCATTTTGAATTTTTTATTTAGAAATGATAACTTAACTACCCACAAAATAGATAAATACAATAATATAAAAAAAAATTTCAATGTTGTTTAGATCATGAATACCCTTTTAATTTCTTGAGATCTTATATTCATCACAAATACATTAACCGGCTTGCTACTTCGAATTCCAAATCCACCACACAACAATAGGTTTTCAAAGTCAGCATGTTAGTGGTCTTGCTGTGAAGATTATATCATAACACTCATATCACAGTTTACATTTATTCACACACACATCTTGAACATCTTACACATTGTTGACAACCAACAAAATTAGAGCCTAGCAAATTTACATTTTTGACAATCAACCAATTCAAATTTTACCATATTTGAATGTCGTCATTTATACTTGTCTTTTCTGGCTGGTATAAAAGTCAGCTCAAAAGATGTGGTTATGTAGTTTCGAATTTTTTTAACTTAGTAAATAATTGACTTTCATTAATGGCAAGACGCTTGTTTCTCTTCGTAAAAGTTTGTGAGTAAAGAAATTTTTGTTAAATTAATTTTTTGAATGATACTTTTCTTATGTAATTGTTTTAGCATTTTTCTACTTTTCTTACATAATTATTTTGTGATTTTTCTGCATTAAGAGTTTTGGGAGAGTTTGTTACATAATAGTAGTGATTGATTTTATCATGCTCTCTGGAGTTATCCATACTCTGAAGTTTTGTTTATTTTATTTTATTTGGTTTTCCTACCGAGTTGCAAGGGGAAGGTTGGCGCCTTTAAACTAGTTTAACCCCACTTATTCGGTCCTAAGTCCGAAATTGCTTTCTGACTCGCTAGGTTCTGCTTTTTTGTAGTTCTTTTATTTCTCTATAATTTTGTTCTTCATGTTCAGCTTTTATATTTTTATTATGCTATTTCTTGTTATGTTCTTTATCTATTATGTCTTGTTTTTGATAAATAATACATATTTCTTATTATATATATATATATATATATACTGGTGTGCAAAAATTAACGACGAGACGGTTTTTCAATATAACTTTGTACAAAAGCTTTCCAAATCAACACATTTGATACCGTAAGATCCCCAATACGTAAGGCCATGTGTAATATGTAAGCAACACTTACTAAAAAAGAAATCAGAGGATAAAAAGAAGCTTGATTGAAAAAGTCGCATTGAGCGCAATGCGACTGAAGGCCGAAACATCCCTGTGATGGGTGTCCAGCAAGAAACATCCGGTCTTTAGTAGGAGATACGATCTCCATGACTGCTAGGCAAGTTTCACAGCGTCTGCTCATGCTGAGAAAGAGGGGTGTCAATGAGTTGTTGAGGCATTGCTGCCCGTACGTCTTGCAGAGCCAATCAAAGCTCGAATCGTTTCTGGTGGTAAATTACGAGCTGCCAAAAATCCCATACATGCTCGATGGGATTGAGATCCGGAGATCGTGCCGGCCAATCCATACGTTCAATATCCTCACTCTCTCTAAGAGCTGTTCGGCAGCTACTGTGCGATGACATGGTGCATTGTCGTCCATTGAAAGGAACTGCAGACCCATAGCGACTCTAAAAGACGCACATATGGAAGAAGAATCTCGTTACAATAACGGGTCCCGTTGACTGAACCTGCGTCGAAAATGTGAAGGTCTGTACGACTACCAAGCATGGTGCCTCCCCAAACGCGAACACCGCGACCTCCATACCTGTCCTTTCAATGATGTTCGAGGGATGATTGCGGCTTCCCGATCTCTCCAGATGAGTATGCGATGAGAATCGCTACTCAAACTGAATCTGCTCTCATCTGTAAAGAGTACTCGTCCCCATTCATTGTCTCTCCAATTCCGGTGTTCCCGGCACCACAGAGAACGCCTTCTCCGATGGGCAGGCGTTAAAGGTACACACCGTACAGGGGCGTGCAAACAGACCACCACCGTGCAGTCTTCTGGCCACGGTAAAACGCGATATCGATCGTCTAGTCGCCTGTGTCGTGTGTCTAGCGATTTCTCCCGCTGTCTGCCACCTGTTTCTTCTGGCCTGTAAGACAATGTACCGGTCATCTGCGGGTGTGGTTCCTCGTGGACGACCACTACTGAACCCCCGAATAGCTGTTCCTGTAGTTTGAAATTGTCTCCAATTTCGTGAAACGATGCTTTTTGAGCAATTCGAACTCTGCAGCCACACTTGCTCTGCAGCCACATTATTCGCCATTTCTCGCTGAGGCAGCAACTCGGTGTGATTTTAACTGCAATACGGCGTGCAATCTCTTTTGCCAGAAATACTGATCTTACACCGACAACATGCTTTATACTACTCTCAGACAATCCCCCATTCCGTCTACCTGCATATTTGCGCATGTGCTACCGTACATCATCACCTTACTTAATCTCCTGATTGGTCTTTCTGTCCGCTCTGCCTCTTCGTTCAGCTGATATGCTAATTTTTCGACTCTTCGTCCTTAATTTTTGCACACCAGTATATATATATATATATATATATTTATATATATATATATATATATATATATATATATATATATATATATATATATATATATATATAATGTTACTCCTACAATAAATGACGCACACATCTGAAATTTACTTTACAAATTCATCTATGTATAACAAAATTGGACATAGGTTTTGATTACATGATAGATATTAGTAAAATACCTTTTTATGCCTTTCCGTTTTGAAAATTTCTTAACAAATGTATGTATAAATGCTAAAATCAAATCATTTTCTTAAAAAATTATTGATTTTATTCTAAAATGCATACCTAATATTGTTACATGTATTAATAGCAATAATTAGAAAAAATATCAAAGTATTTAGTTAATTATGTATGATAAAGTAAATTAGTTATGAGATCATCCAATAGTTTGTTTCTATGAGATCATCTTCATGAGATCAGCATAATTAAATTCAATTTTTACTTAGATGTGAATAAAAAAAAAAAGAAAGCCATCAAAACTTTGGGATTTTTTAGTTTAGAGCTCTCCTTTCTCTTTCAAACATAGCGATATTGTAGAAAGATACAAATAGAATAATTTATGCAAAAATATTTATTTGATTTTTTATCGACTTTTGTCAATTGAATCATACAGTTTTGCCTTTATTCAGTATGTATTAGCATTACCAAAACTTTTTTGTATATATCTCATTATACACTGATCAAAACAATTAGGGGATCAAGCAAAAAGTGAAGAAAACCGTGTGAGACAGATACGTATTGGCATACAATGCATAGTACACGCGTATCAATGCGCAATACAGAAAAAAAAAGGCGTAATAAAATTTGAATTAAGCTTTAATTCTTTGAAAATATGGAAAAAAAATGAAAAGATGATTTAGGGCAACCATTTGGTTACATGTAAATGATAAAATAGGTACTGTTTAGACATGATGCATGAGTTTTAATAGGGCGTGTGGTCTCCTCGAACAGCTAAGACTGCTGCACACCTGTATGCCATGGATGCGAAGAGGTTATGGATCAGACTTTGGGCAATACTGTTCCACTCCTCAAGAAGTGCAATCTCCAAGTCTCGGACAGTAGCAGGCGGTCTTGGTCCCGCAGCAATGCGTCGTCCGAGCATGTCCCAAACATGCTCGATTGGATTCAGGTCAGAAGAGCACACTGACCATTCCATACGCTGTATTGTTTCAGCTTCAAGCATGTTCTCCACCAGACGAGCTCTATGCGGTCGGGCATTATCATCCTGGAAAACAAAGGAATCTCCAATGGCCCCAGCGTAAGGGATGACATGAGGTCGAAGTATCTCGTCTGCGTACCTTCGGCCCGTCAAAGTGCCATTCTGAATGATATGCAGGTCCGTACGTCCGCCTATGCTGATTCCACCCCATACCATCCAACCAGCTCTTCTGTATTGTGACCTTTCACGAACGAATGCGGGGTTATTTCGAGTGCCCCTGTCCCTCCATACAAGAACACGTCGGGTGTCACACTCTAGACTGAATCGGGACTCGTCTGTAAACAGCACTTGGCTCCAATCATGTTGCTCCCAATCTCGATGTACAGCAGCCCGTCTTCTTCGGGCCGCACGGTGGCGTGGGGTCAACGGAATGCAAAAACCATTGGCCTACGTGCATAGAGCCCTCCCTCATGAAGCCGATTACGTATTGTTTGGCTGGACACCCTTCGTCCTGTTGCCAAGAGCAACTGTCTTTGCAGCTGCGTAGCATTCTCTGTTCTGTTTCGACGGGCTGTTAACTCTATATACCGGTCATCAGTTGATGTAGTGGTGCGTGGCCGACCTGCCCTGGTCGACGTCTAACATTTCCTGTTTCTTGGAATCGATTCCACAGCCTTGCAACAACACTTCTGGCGACTCCAACAGCGTCCGCGACACTGCGTTGTGTTTGCCCGGATTCCAGTCTGCCTATAACACACCATGCCATGGATTCAGGTAAATCACGTTGTTGAGACATTCTCAAGTAACCTTGTCTCAAAAAAAATACTGCGCAATCGAATTTCCCAGTTACGGCAATAAAACTGACGTTTCTGCAACATCCCGATTTCTGCCCTTATCTCCTTTTTCTGGTTTTTGACGTCATGAACTTTGATTTGCATATAAAGTTTTCTTCTTCCGTTTCCTGGTAGGCTTTACATTATGGATGATTCATTTTATGTTACTTATTGGCACTCTTTGCTTACTTTTGTTAAAATCATGTGTTCCTCTAATAGTTTTGAGCAGTGTATTTCAGAACTGAAAAAAGATCATATTACACAATTTACAAAATATTATTATGGAACTAAATGTATCCATTAAAGTCATTTAAAATTAAACAATAAAAATTTCAAGTAATAATATGTAGATTTTTTTTTCCTTTTGCTATTCTATTTAGAATTCTATAAATTTTTATGTAAAGAATTGCATAGGTACAGTATAAGTTGTGACAAACCTATACGGAACTTTATCACTAACCTTCTGAGTCATCTTTTTTGGGAAATTTAATTCCCCTACCTATTTCAATCAGCTGCAAAAGAGGACAGGATTCCTTGTTATGCAGATTAGATAAAAAGTATGCAGATTAGATAAAGTAAAGTCAAACGGAATAGTAAAGTAAAAAGCAGTAGGAGAAAGAGATTGAAGCAGGATGGTATAATAGTGAAGTTAGAGATTTACTATTGAAGATTTCTTGGTGGATAATTTAATCTCAGGAAGAGTTGAGATTCTGTGCGGTAAATATTGATTTATATTTAAAGTCTCGTTAAAGTGTTATATTAGGAGTGAGATTAAAGTTAAATGTTCAATAGGAACATTATTGAATATAAATCTGGGATCTCTTATCGCGGTAATCTCTGCGTGATCGATATTCTAATTGTTAATTAATTGGATCATTAAATATTTAAGTTTATTTAAAGGAAAGTCCCTTTTAAACCTCATAAAACTATTTAGATATATTTGTTAATAAAATTCTTTGATTCTATTTGGAAAAGATAACCAAATAAAGAAAGTTATTTATAAGAATGGCTACTGGCTCTTATCTGACTCCAAATTATTCTCGTTCTCAAAGTGAGATCCAAGGGGATCTTCACAAAGTATTGCATCGACAGTGACTATTTCACATGATTACGTGGCATGTAAAAGATCCTGTGCGTGTCTGTTTAGCTTGGGTGCTTCCCTGTAGGAAGGAAACTAGGAGTCACTGAAGGCACGCGAAACAATATTTTGGGCATTCCACCATTAAAAATAATAAAGTTCACTATGAGATATTACGAAAAAACGCGAGTGAACGGTTGCACGGGGGCGGGTATTTGATTCCAGACGCATTTAACTATTTGAAGAAACTTGCTTATACCATTTTCACCACATTTTCATGTACCTATGGTGAGTCATTATTTACAGAGATGAATAATGCATTCTGCTAAAAAAGTAACATCTTATAATTCTAATATAGGTTTTTTTGTCATGTAATCTGTAATAGCAGAAGTCACGCTAATGTTACTTAAACATTTACTAATATATAGTGCAAAATGTATTTTTTCATTGTAAATAAAAAGTTTTGAGTTGTTAGTATTTAGTTTTTTTTTATTATTATCCCAATTATCACAAGTCAAAAAATATTTGAAGGCACGTCTATACCTCATTAAACACTTCTTTAGAATAAATAGCACGTTGTTCCGTAAAGGTTCAACACCCCTGGTTTATATGGGGCAGCGCTAAATAGAGATTTCAGCTCTCAGAGGATGTACTAGGTATGCAATGGTAAAACGCCAATCCATAGACAAGAAATACAAAAGTATTGATCATAGTGGCTCTTGGACGAGGTTGTTGATTAATTCTCCGCATATATCAAGTTTCATTAAAAGGTTACTATAGGTTGCATCAAATGTTATTCACATCAACAGTCTGTACAGATCTGCATGTAAAACTGCTTTGATTTAAGGGGACTTGGTACCCTTTGAGCAAACTTCTTTATTTTCGTAGTTAAAAATTATATTTTAGCAATTTATACAATGATTCTATTCAAGAAAATGTTACCAGATGAAAATTTTCATATATTATTCACACAATTTTAAAAATTTAAATTTTTGAAGAAAATTTTAAAATCCTACTCCTTTTGTAAAAGTAATTTTTTTGACCTGAAATTTTTTTATAATACTCTTATGAATGTTCTTAACAACTTTAGGGATCAATTTAAGAATAACTTCATTCGTTTTCGATAAAAAAATAAGATGTTGATATACAGGCTAAAAATCAACGAAAAAGCCAACATGTCTTACATTTTATTTTTTTTTTTTTTTTTTAAAAGTATTCAGTTTATAGCAAAACGGATCCCTAATTTTAATACATGCGTTACTTTCAACACGCAGGAAAAAATGGAAGTGATTGGTAAATAATTGTCGAAGGAGTAGCATTTTGAATGCACTAAGGTTTCGAAAAACACAAACTGAGAAAAACAGGTTTAAAGTTTATAATTCTGAAAAAATAATTATTATAAGCTTAATTAAACTTAAAATACCTTTTAAAGATATTACTTATACGTTTTCTTTAAAATAATTGCATTTTCATATTTTTTCAACCCACACATTTTTTATAAATGATCAACTTTTAGAGTACTAATTGCACAAGAAAACTCAAGAAAAGTTTAAAAAAAATTTTTTCTGTCACGACAGAAATTTTAGCTGTTTTTCTTCTTATAATATTAAAGTATTACATTTGTATGAAAAATATATCAGGAAGAAGAACTGAAATTATAAAATTATTAATATAAAATGCCTTAATTTAAAAATTTTACATGCACACATTTCACAAGGAAGAAAAATTACATTATTGCATTGGCTCGGAAATATTCTGCTTTTAATACTACACATTCTTTTTTTATAGTTATTATTTCTATTTCTAAAATAGATTTTTTTTTATCATAAAGCATTTCTTAGCTTTTTTTTTTTTTTCTAAAACGGGGGTGTGCCTGAATTGCCTAATTTGTTTTCAAATGAAGTTTTAGTCAACTTCTAACATTCCGACATGCACAAGTGATATATCAATCGAAAGATAATAATGCAAAGAATAAGATTAAATGAAAATAAAAAAAACTATAGGTTTGTGATTTTTAGGGTGCCAAGTCTTCTTAAGTATTCGGATGATTCACTGATGTTTCACAGAATGAAATAGTGTGAAAAAGTATTTAACCACTAACTAAGTTGTTACAGTGAGCACAAAGTACAGAAAATATAGTGAAAGCTTATTAAACATGTTACATTAAATATACTCCTGCCATAATTCGGGAGTTTCAAAATAAGTTTCCCACATTATGTCATGATCTTAGCTCACTGATTGGTTTGATCCAGCGTTTGAATCAGTATTGCATCGCATTACCACAAAATTTGATGACGCATATCTTTGTAAGAACTAAAATTAGAGTTAAAATTGCATTTCACGAAAAGTGATTAAAAATAATTAAGGTAATTCGAGGGAAGACTCAACACTTAAGGAATTTTCGATTAGTACATTGAAAATTGAAATGACAAGAGCATGAAAAAATACACTTTCT
>BMAU01013664.1:0-15065 GCA_019973935.1 Trichonephila clavipes
ATATATATATGACTCTTATATATTACTAAGCACAGATTATGGTGGGAAAATCACTTTATTAGGAGTTTTAATACAATCTATCCATATGGCCTTAATGTTTTGTATTTTGCTAAAAATACTCTGCAAATAATGTTACAGAATAATAATAAAGAATTTTTTTATAATTCCAATAAATTAAACAATACTTCTAAAAGAAAATCTAGAAGTAATAGAACTAAAAGGAAAATAGAGATAAAAAATTCATTAAATGACAATATTAGAGTTCTTATAGATGATTTTTGAAAAAAACTTTAATATCAAGAAGATCAAATACTTCATGTTTGATCTTAATAAACATGAAATTGCATTATTATATGAATCCTTAAATAATGATTCCTTATAGGTTTGTCATGCAGTACACATTATTAAAGACTTTTAATGTTGAGAAAATTAATGAACCTATTACAGAGTACTGCACTTTATTAATCATGAATAAAACTTTTGACAAAATTAACTTTTCTAGTGTATTTAATAGACATTTGTCTCTTTTCCAGTTAAAAGTTGTTGTAAAGAAAGCTTTAAATATAACAAAACGATGGGCAGATTTATCTTTAATTACAACAATAGTTCGTCTCTATTAATATAGAAGATTGTATATGTAATAACTATAATAATTATATTGATGGTCATCATAAACATGTAGTTACTGGCAACTTAGATATAATCAATGATAATATTTAAAAGATATAATGAGTAAAAGGCACTAATTTTACACATTAAATGTTTCTAATAACAACAATACTGTTAAAAACAAATTTTTAAAGATATAGTTAATTTTATTACAAAATGCAATTAAATTTGGACTACCTATTAAGGCAATTGAAGAGTATAAGTACAATATTTTAAAAGACCTTATGAATTTAAGCTACCATTCTCAATATGAAACTACTTTTAAAGATATAAAACAGAAAAATTTAAATTACAAAGAATTTTTATCATAGTTTACATTGATAAAAGTACCTGGTAACTATGCTGTGATTTGTAAGTATTTTTATTATAATATTCTTTATGATCACTTTCTTAATAATGGTTCTTTTAAAAATTAGATTTGTCACATAATGAAATTAGTAATCGTATTATTGCTATTTATAAAAAAATTAGGTTATTGTATTCTAAAATTAAGTTTCCATATATTTTTTAACTCCAAAATTCCATAAAAGTCCGGTTAAATTTAGAACTGCGACAAATGGTTTTAGAACATATATTACTACTGCAGGCAAATTACTTCATAATATTATACAAAACTTTATTAATCAGCAATGTAATAAAGCTTTAATTAAAAATAGTAAAGAGATTATAGGTTTTTAATGAAAAAATATTTATTCAGTTCATAGTTATGACTTTGAAGATCTTTTCAATTCCATTGATTTATATGATATTATTAAAAAGTAATTTTAGAAAACCACAGTATGTATAACCTTAATATTAATTTTAACAAATTTAAAACTCTCATAGATTTTGTCTTAAAAGAAAATTATATCAGTTTTTAATGGTTCTTTTATATAAACAAGGAGAAAGGACTCCCACAAGCGTGCCCAGCTAGTAATAAATTGGCTAATCTTTATTTACATTTTATGAATATAGTTATGTTAATAATAATGACTACTACATTTTTAGATATATTGATGATTTAATTATTTTTGGTAAAAATGATAATTTAAATCCTATTATTAATTTTTATCCGTCCTACTTAAACTTAGTTAAAATTAATAATAATCCAATCAAAACAAATTACCTATATGTATCACTGTATATTAAGGATTTGAAACTACATTCTAATATTTATGATAAAAGAGATGCCTTTAATTTTAATATCATCAAAGTGCCTTACTGGAATTCTAATTTATCAATATCTATATATAGAAATATTATTTTTAACTATATTTATCGCAATAATGTATTAGTTAGCGATAAAGCTAATATTTTTTTAAATCTTAAAAAAATTTTTAATCACTGTATTGAATATGGATACCCTGCTAATTTTCTTTGTAATTATATTTATAATAGTTTTTTATGATACACACACACACAATTTGTATTAATGTAATTATTTACTGTTATTATGTTTGTAATGTTTTTTTAAATTTAGACAATATCTAATTTTTCTACAATTATTATATAGATGGCACCACATGCTTTTTTTAAAAAAAATTTTAATATGTATATTTTTCTGAGTTTCTTTATATTTTACGCTAATTTTATGATTTTTATTTTTATTTTTATGAATTTTTTAAAAGTATAATATATATATATATTTCTTATTATCGTATATCGTATCGCAATTAATCGTTTCTTATATCGTATCGCAATTAACTTTATGCGGTTCTGCCCTCCCTATTTGGCGGGAACACGATACTGCACTCTTGGTCATCGTTATAAATACGTTTTAGTAGGTTATGTTTATGTTCATATGTTCTTTAGTTTAATGATTTAATATTTAAATTCTACACATATATAACTCTTTCCTCTTGGTACATAGTATGACAAATTACAGGTGAAGGTTGGCGCCGCAAAACGTGTTTAAACCTGCAATCCTGGTTCCTAAGGCCAGGAATTTGTCTTTATACTATGTGCCTCCTTCCTACTTTTAGTTATCTTAGGTATATAACTATATGATTATTTTTATATTTTTGTTTATGATATGTATATGTGTGTATAAATTTATATATATGTGTATGTATATGTATATGATTATATATTGAAAAAATTCTTTTATATTTGATTATATATATAACACTTGAAAAACATATGGTAAGTATCGCTGCTTTGAAGAGGTTGCTTGCAAGTTAATGCTGACATATGTTGACTATTAAATCTAACGATTTGGAATTAGACATGTTTATTGGCTAGGCCATATGTTCGGAAGAAATAAATGGGTGATTAGTTTGATACTTGAAGATGAGACCTGAGAAAGATGAATCAAGTGCTAGATAGGGAATTCAATTTTTAATCTAATTTAATTATCCTTACATTTGCCCCCCAATTTTAAAAGGGAGTCATGGCGTGATTTTTTCTCTCTTTACAAACTTAATCACTTTTCAACAAACACAAAACAATACATAGTTATTTAGAAAGACACATTACACAGTGTAGAAATATTTCAGCAATAGGAATACTAAAATCAAAATCCAATATAATAAACCAAACTATAACAACAAACACAGTAATGACAATTAATTGATAAAAATGAATTTCCATACATATAATTGAAGATTAACTTGTTTAAATCTATTCGACATCCAGAAAAAGAGCTCGCGTTTCCTCCTATTCCTTCATAATAATAGATTCGTATTATAGCTGGTAGATATTTTCAAAAAAATTATGTTGGAAAATAATATATCAACCAATAAGATAGTAAATATAAAACTACATGAAATCATACAAATATTAAAATAATAATTTTGTATAAAAATCTACTCTGGCGCCATTGTAGTAATACCTTATATTGTTACACACATTTTGCATATATGAAATACATTTTTTTAAAAGATAAAAAAAAATATAGACACTAATAAAATGAAATTATTAATAATATGAAAACGGTGTATAACACACAACTTCTATGCACTATCCAACACAATAAACAATGTTTTATTTCATATGCGTTATAAAATATAAAAAATATAAGAATATACGCGAATATAAGAGCTCTTTTTTATTATTTTGAGTCGGAAAAGTGGACTCACTTCAATAATAACTTTTAGTATTTCTGAAAATTTTTCACAATATTCATTGTAACTTAATATCGCATGCAATATTTTGAATCTTTCCGTAACCTTCTAAAAATACGTTTCATAGACAAAATTTCTTGAGTTTCTCTTGCATCACACATTCACTAATAAAAATGTATCATCTTACTTAATTTTGAACACATCTCTCTGAGAAATCTGCGTCATCAACTCACAGATGTTCAGGGATGCTGATAAGAAACAATGAGAGGTGTACATATCAAACTAAAGTTTGTCCTCTTAATGTTTCGAGACATATACAAAATTATAATGATTGTATTCTCCCTTATCCACTGTATAATATCCCAAAATAAGCTTCAAGTTATAAAATAAATTTTAATTTTACATAAGGAAAATTTCGAGAAATAGTGAATCCTGATATATGGCCGGTATATCAAAACACACAATTTCAAAATAAAAAAAAAATTAAATGACATGCAATAAGATTACTGCTGAATAAATTAAGATGTGTCCTGTACACACATCTTAATTTCAAAATAAAAATTTTTGAATATTCGATACTGCGGTCGTAGCGCAGTTTGCCGGATCCAATGTAAAACATTCCAATATCAATAATTTATAAATAAAGAATTAAATAAATAAACATTTCTAAACTGAATTATATATCTAAACCACTCTCGAGTCCACTGGAACAGACAAAAACTTTCATCAAAATCGGTCCAGCCGCTTAGGAGAGAAGTTCAGTTACATACACACGCACAGAAGAATTACATATATAAAGATTATTTGGAAAGATATTAATTAAAAACGCTAAAAAGCGTGAATCGTCTGCATTTTCGTAAGAATAAATACCGGGTTTGGCCAGTTTGGCTGAAAAAATAACTTTCGGCGCCAACTTACGTCTTTTTCAATTCCTACTATTAGCTCACGATCTCTATACATATTTTATTTGATTGTTTATTTATTTATCTTGGTGGAATTTTCAATCGTTAATAAAATACATTTTAAAGCGCTCAATTGAGCTGAAATGTAATGTACATGATTATTTGGATGACAATACAATAAGTTAATTATAATTAATAAAAATTAATTGATTAAAACTTATTATTTAAAAAATTACAAATACAGCCACGTTGGCGACTTAGCGACCCTTTTGGAGATTTATGTCAAAATTTGAAAATGCTTTTTTCTCACGCGAAAGAGCATTCAGTTGGAAGGAAATTTTATTTTAAAACAATAGCGTTGTTACAACAATGCAGGTGAATGTTGAGTTGTATTTTTTGAATGTTTTTAATTAATATCTTCTTAACTAATTGCGATATCGGACCGAATTCTGAATCAAAATCATTCTCGAATTTACTTGAACCCACACAAAAAATGTCATCGAAATCGGTCGAGGAGTAGTTTAGTGAGAAACACACGCACAGAAGATTTTTATATGTATATATATATACATATACATATATATATATATATATATATATATATATATATATATATATATATATGTATGTATATATGTACTAGTGTAGCTGAACAGTGCGACGTTAATATTCACTCATATGCGTATACATATATATATTAAAAAATAAAAATTCAAAATGTAGTACTGGATTTGTTTTCAAAGTTTTATTTAAACTTAAAATTACAATTTTAAGATGAAATTTAATGAAAATAAATTTTGGAAAAAGGAACTTTTTCCATTTACATGAAAGTAATATTTAAGTAGTTCGTGTATTTTTCACTGCATGTTATGTCATTTATGACTTTTTTATGTGCTGATAAGGCTATAGCTTTGCTCGTAGAAAACCGAATATTATTTTTTTATTATTATATTGCCATAAAATTGTTCAAGGATACAAAATAATATTTTTCTTTTACATTTTGCAGAACTTTGTCCTCACAGGAAAGATGTAGTTAGAAAATGTTCTTTCGAAACACCTAATTTTCCATGCCAGTTGATGGAACGAAATTTACTATGTCCTGTTCTACATCTTGAGAAAGAATAATATTAAACTGATTAGAACAGGTAGAGCAATTTTAATGTATGAATCTTTTCTTTTGCTTTTACTATTGTATACGTAATCTTCGAGAGGGGAGAAAAGTTTCAAAAGTAAAGAATAGGGATAATGCGTTTGCCTTAATATCGAATTTAGTTCTCTAGTAAAATAGATTTTTGTGCAAGGGGAGGAGAGGAGTAAATTGGATTTTTCTTGTTTTTTCTTTATTTTTTTCTTATTTAGGTTTACACTTTTGATTGCTTTATGTCTTTTTTTGTTCGAAAGAAAAACCGTTTGAATCAATTTATTGATGAATTTTTCATTATTTAAATTTGTTCGAATGTGCAATCCTAGGAGAAGAAAGATAACCAATTGCGGAATGTCAAAACACGCAGGGACGTATTCGGATAATATTAAAGTTTTCCTGGTTAAGGGGTCACTTCAAAAACTGTTTGAAAAAGGAAGTTCTTATTTTGTTTCTGGAAAAGAGGTTATAGCTACCTTTTTTTTCTATTTTTAATGCAGTTTAAGGGGATATGGTTCGATTTATACAAACTCCCATAACTTAGAGTTTCTCAAACTGTGAGGCGTGCCCCCTAGGGGGGGCGTGATAACCTTACGAAGGGGCCGTGAGCATATTGAAAAGTCGAAAAAAAAAGGTTATTTTAAAAAAAAATATTAATGTACTGAAAGTAAACAAACAAAATACATTCTGACATAATAAAATTAAAATGCACATTTAAACTGATATAAAAATCTTATAAATATATCAGTGCTGCGCAATATATTTAATAATTAACTTAACAATACTAAATTAAGAATAGGTTTACCAAATTTCACAAAGTGAACCCATGGCTTATCATACCTAAAATTATAAAAACAAAAAAAAAAAAATTAACATTTATCCTGATAATCTCTATATCCGTGAGGAACATTAATCCCTTAAATGTCGATTAAAAATTTGCGCAATTTCGCTCCCATTGCCACCGTTTAACACGAGGCGAGGAGTATGCTAAAGTGTCTTGGGGTAGAAAAGGAATAAATAAACAAATCCTCTGAAATAAGTAAATCCGTCGAGAACACTGTCAGGTCCTTTTTAACCGTGTCCGAAGCTTTCGAAATAGTTTTATGCGTATCAGTGGATAGAATAGCTTCGGAAGGACGTATATATACGTTCTGGGAAATTAACGTGCTGTCTGAGTGAGACGTTTATATACGCAGATGGCACTTAAGTGGTTAAAGTCGTAATGTATGCTCAGCGTCCAAGTATATTATTATAGAATTCAATACATTGTTATTGCATGGAGGAAGGGGATAAGGGGGGGGCGACGAAAATTTTGATTGAATATTGGGTCACAAACATTTAAAGTTTGAGAAGCACTGCCATGACTTAATGATTTAGCATTCTTTTTGGTTTCACTCTATGCACATGCATTATGTAAAATAGTTTCTGAGATCAAATTACCACAAAAAGCTATAACGACTCAATTTTTTTAGAGAAAAACTAAAATTTATTAAGTGATTTTAAAATGCTACTCCTACACTACAATAATTGATGCACATTCTTGAAGTTTAATTTATTAGTACTTCAAACTGTGTATGTGACAAAAGTTGGTATGGGTTTTGTATTAGCATGATTCATATTCATAAAATATGCGCCTTTTGCGTCATGTACTTTTTTTATGAATGCCTAATGAAAATTCCTTAAAAAATGTAAAAATTTTAAATCTAACTATTTTTTTTAAAAAAATAATTATTGTTTTGATTTAAAATTGTGCTTCTCAAATTTTGTTACATGTACTTTTATGAATAGGTAAAAATAATTTAAAAGCATTAAGAACAATAGAAAAAACACCTTAGCAGTTTAAATGATAATAAATGAGTAAAAATTTTTCTTTCTAAGGTGTAGTAGCTGAACCCTTTATCTACAACTTTATGATTTACTATAGTTTTTTTTTTCATGCATTTTTATTTTTTTGAATTTTTACATTGAAAATATAAGGGGTGTTCATAAACAAAATACTCAACTTTGGGAAATTTAATTCATTAGAGCTAAATAATTAATTAAAGATATTCCACTTTAAAATTAGTTATGTACACTGTCCACTTAAAATAACTAGTCCAATCGTTTTCTAAGGTCTTCATCAACATACAAAAATAAAATAAGGCACTTATCTTTTGACATTAAGCATTTTTTCGGGACAAAAATGACAATCTTCTGAAAACACCGTCAGCTGAAAACGCAATTTGTGCTATACAACTATTCGCCTTCCACGCTAAAATACTCCTCATAGAACCCGTGCTGCCAAATATATTGAAAGATGGATTTCAAAGAATAATCCCTGTTAAGTATTGTCAGATATTCGTAAAAACAGTTTATTCTATGGAATTTTAAAGTGGTGGTACTCATAAGTACCGTCGGTAGATAAGATGGAAAGCTTTTAGTTGCCATTGAGATAATAATGAAAACGAATATAAGAGTTATCAGCCTAGGTTTTTCTTAGTTAATAGGTTTCAAATAAACAAAAATAATTTCGGCTAGAAAATATTTATTTGAATTTTGACCGAATTTTTCAATTGTGTGTGTGAGTCATACTGTGTCCCTTTGAACTTCCAATTTGCTAAATTATAAATATTTTTCCAATTCAAATTATGAGTTAGTAATTAATGAAAAAAGTTTGATTGAAATATCACATTCGTTCCCTTAACGTAAACATTGTTATAAAAAGTTATTAAGGTCCCACTGTAAAGCGGCACAACAGTTATTGATGGTGTGGACCTCCTAATTTTAACCCTCTGTCATGTAACGGGAATGGCACCTGAGGCACGGCATAGTCTCCTAACTCTCAACTCATGCCAGCGAGCAACTACAGATTAAACGTGCTTCAGACCCTTGTATAAGGCGAATCTTCAGTTGTGGGGTCAAACTCATGTCACGTTGACCACAAGCTCGTGACCTTGACCACTAAGCTACTGTGGAGTATATAAAAAGCACAGACCAATGCTACATTTTAGTATAACCTAAAGTTTTTGAATCGTACATGTAAATATTTTTGAATTTTCGTCCCTCATATTTACTGTCAAAATTGAGTTGAGTTTTGTCTTTATGACTTTACTTTAAAAAATATTTCATAAATAATTACATGCACTACATTAAAACCATTAAATATTACTATTACACAATTGTCATTTTAAAGGATTTCACATTTTTCCAGTAGCTGCCCAAATTGTTCATATTATTCTGAATAAAGTATGAAATATTGTAAACCAATTTTCAAAACTTTTTATTATTGTTCAAATACTATTTTAGGAATCTTACTTCTGTAATAGGAACGAATATTTTTTAGAACAATTTTTCAATTATTTCAATTTTTGAGGGTGAGCGTTTAACTTTTTCGTTGCACCGTGTAAAAAAACACGAGGACTATTGGTTATGGACCAATAATTTTTAATCAAGTGACCAGGCGCTTATACCCTTTCTCCAAACTTCCTTGCCAAAGTTAACGGGAGGACTTTGAGGCTCTACTAGCTTAACGTGTATCGATTTCTCTAAACGGTGAATTATTTCAATGGTAGAAGCAAATAGAAAACGATGGCAACTATTGTATCAGCAGGGAGACACCAGTTCTTTTCTGAAACATTATTTAAAATAAAAATATCGAAATAATTACGTTATTTTTTTGAATTAAGACATTATAATGGAAGATACAATACTGAATATTCTCATGGTGAAAAATTAGCTTTAAAAAAAGCAATTTTCATTGCGGATTTTACTTCAATCTAGCTAAAACTCTTATCTCCATAATTTATTTTAAAAAATTAGTTTTATATCTTCTAAAAAAATATTTTCATTCAGTTATACAAAGCTCTTGTACAAAGTGCTGAAAAGTCGTTTAACTTAATTGTTTCAGTTTTGTAACTTTATTGATTTTTTGTAGCGTTTAATCTTTATTATTTGGACTTTATTTTCTCTCCCTTGTTTATTTACTAGGGTTTTCAGGGGTGTTAACATTTTCTCGAGGGGTGAAAGTATAAACAGTTTTCAAAGAGGTATAATTCTTTTAAATTTAAATCTTTTACATATTATTTACAAAGGGTTATACCTTCAAAAAAGTACAATATGTTTGAAATATTGTCATAATTTTAAAAATTATAAGCATATGAAAATATGTAATAAATATTAAATAATATTTGCATCGCGCACGATATTTTCTAAAAAAATATTAGCCCCTCTGGTACATAAAACTTTATAGAATTATAAAATGTATCATACTCTTTAAACTCTACATAATTTAAGAATAATATATCTTTTGTATTTCATAATATTTGAAAAAAATTGAATTTTTTTTAAAAAAATTAAAATTTAATTTCTTTTATTTATTTAAAAAAAATGTAATTTTAATTTTTTTATTTTTTAAAAAAATTGAAAATTTAATTTTTTTATTTTTAAAAAAAAATATAATTTATTATTATACTAATACAAAATTATTACCATTTTTATAAGGATACATTTAACAAAAATCATTTTATTGCAAGTAATTAAAACTACTATTTTAGAAAATAGCATGCGCAATGTAATACTTAATTAATATTTCTTATAGAAATATTTCTATTTTCAAATGTTTGTAATTTTTAAAATTATGATTATATTTTAAACATTTTGTACTTTTCTGAAGCCCGATTCTTTTATAAATAATGTGCAAAAGATTCGAATTATTTAATTTTAACTTCAAAGAGTTATATGTATTTGAATATTGTTTAAATTTTCAGCCCTCTAGAGTAAGTTAACACCCCTAAGACCTATTATGTAAGTCCTGTATGATACTTCTAGTGCATGAAAATAATTTTATTTAATTTGAATAATAAAAGAAAATGTGTTGATTGTATATATATATATGCTACATCTACAAGAATACTCTAGTACAATTCAGCCTTCATTATATACTAAATAATGTTATGCAATAATATTTATGTAGCGCGGGCAGGAGAAATGAATCTAATTGGCTTTTGAGGAAGCAGCAATGTAAGGGGTTTCACAGTATCATTAAACCTTTAGGATTTTTTAATAGATTTTAATCAAACTTAGGTGAATACTGTCAAAATGTAAATAAGTCATGAAATTCAAAAATTTAGAAGTATAGTCTGAAACTATCTAGACCTGGCGTAATGATAACTAAAATATTTGCATTTATGCGTATATAGAAAAACAATGAAATACATAAAAGCTAAGTGATACCTCCTTGCATGAATATCAAAAGTAAAAATGTTATAAATTATATAAGTAAGAGCAAATTATTGGTTTTAGCTCTTCAGTGGCAAGTAACCAAACTCTATTGAGTTTCAAAAAGTCAAAACTACTTAAAATAATTATAGAATTGAAACACAATTTAAACTTTTAATAATAATACTCATGCGTTTGCATTTTTTAATACACCTGGTTAACACTTTATTGTTATCAAATTGCCTTCACATTTTTTATTACTTGAAAGTTAAATTACTTTAAATACAGTCAGACCTCAATATAACGAAGTCGCTAAATCGGAAAAAGATTGTAATACAGAGAGGATTTGTTATATGAAGAGTTCATCTATTAATATACATTTTAAAACACTTAACTAATTTTAAATTCATAAACACTATACACATTAAAAGAGTAGGTATTCTACCTTTTAAGAATTAATATATGTTTATTATATAAACTTATCCATCAAGAAGGAACAAAGAAAAACTGCAAGGAAAACAAGAAAAAAAAATACAATCCCTGTATTTTCAATGTTGTAAGAAAAAAATCGTATACTAATTAAAGAAATTTTATAAGATATATTTTATAATTTATAGCATACAAGTAATATTAAACATACAGTATTTAATAATTAGAACACGGGGACATAGGGACAGCTCCTGAGGGTGAAAAGGCATGGAAGGAAGTGTTTCTAGTGAACTGGACAATGGAGGTTAAGTGTTGCACTTCTTGGGTGAAACGTCCCAGAACTCTGTTGCTCTCGTCAAGTTAGTCCCAATAAAACC
Organism: Trichonephila clavipes; assembly: GCA_019973935.1. NCBI lineage: Eukaryota > Metazoa > Arthropoda > Arachnida > Araneae > Nephilidae > Trichonephila > Trichonephila clavipes. Next base: position 11,756 of record BMAU01013664.1, read on the forward strand.
ATTTCAAGATTTATGACCACCATAAAATGTGTAAAGAGAGAGAATAACATAATTTTTTCAGAAATAGTTTAAAAGAAGAACAAAATTGAATCACGAACGAAAAGTTCGTTGTATATAAAATGCATTTTGCTATAGAAATTATCTTACAAGAAAATCATGAAATATTCAAGTTCTAACTTTACTGTTAAGCTACATATATGAGTGTAATGTGTGAAATTCAACTTCATATAGGAGACAGGGATTAGGGCACCTTTATGGAGCAACGATGCCATTTATTGCCACAAATAAATATTTAATGAGTATGGCAATACCATCAAATAATTTTGACTCTGATTATTGGAAAATAATTAAACTAATTACTAGATCACAAAACACTTTATTACTGCACGAAAATATACACTTTACTGTTTAGTGCTTAAATATTTTAGTGCATAATATGTGAAATTCCAAATTAAAAACCCAACATTAGTGGCAGGGTTCTGGACGTAGCTTAAAATTGGTAAAATAATATATTAGGATTAGCAAAATATTTACTTTTAGTAGAGCATGCTCAATTCAGAATCTGACAGTCAGTTTTAGAACGTTATTAATTATTTTAACATGGTACTTTTGACAGGAAGTTGCGATTTGTTTCAAAATAATTTTACAGAGCAATATTTTGCACAACATACTGCCTCTATTCAAGAACATAAAACATTACCTTTTGCTGCTTTTTCGTCTTTGCACCTTCTGCTATACTTTTAGATTCACAAATTGGAACATCTCCGTTACACTTATTACCTTGCCTTTTTTCTTTTGCTAAACTAGCCACACGTTACATAAAGTTAAAGATCGTAAATGTAACACAAATAAACTTCTACAGTTGTATAAATGAAATTGACTATGCTATGCAGTACCAGTTTAAAGCTAATTTCGGGCCTAGGCGCAGAGAGATCCTGAGACCTCTTACACTGGATAATCAAAATTTATAACAGAAAATCGGTAGAAATCAGCTTATCAACCTAAAGTACCCACCTAACTATAGATGGAATGGGCTTTGGGTAACCTTCTTCGCGTAGACCAGTATTTCTCAAACTGTGTGGCGCCCTCCAGGGGGCGTGATAACCCTACGAGGGGAGGGCACGGGCATATTGATAGAGTCAGAAACAAGCACTATTAAAGAATATTAATTTTACTGATAAAGAAAATACATTCTACAAACACACAATAAAAAATTATATATATAATATATGTATAACAATATATATATATATATATATATATATATATATAAGTACAGATTAACATTTATAAATTCATCTAGTACTGCACAACGTATTTTATAATAATTTAACGATACTAAGAAAAGAATTTAATAATTACCACTGACCCAGCGGGGATTTGTCATATATAAAATTATATGCAAAGGTGTCACTTATCTTGATAATGTGTACGGTTTATAATTAATTCCTTAAATGCCGATTAAAGATGGGCGATTCCGTATTATCACCCGTTAACGTAGGCGAGAACATAGGGGTGCGTAGGGGAAGGATTGAAAGGAATAAGTAAGCATATTCTTAAAAATTAATAAATTCTTCACTTAAAAGATTGTACTTTTGAAAAGGAGGAACGTATACACATGCATGTAAGGAGAATTAATTCACTTGTTCAGTGGCTGTTTATATACGCTGGTGGTTCTTAAAAATTAAAGCGGTATTGTAGAGCTTTCATCGTCGAAGTGGTATAGTATTTACTGAATCTGGTTATATTGATATTATATGGAGAGAGGCGGGGCGATGAAATTATGAGGGTGGAGCATTGCTCAGGCCATAATATTGGCGAAGGTTGAGAAAACACTGATGCGTAAACAAACTTTTCATCGCAAACAGTTGTAGTCCATGACGTAGCATAAGCCAATACAATAGCAAAACGAGTGCTCCCCGCCGCAAAGTGACTCCATATCACTCGCGTTTGCACTTAATATTTCACCGTGGGCTTTGTTATTTTGAAATAAAAATGTAAACCATTTTGGATCACCGGTATGTGCCCATAACGCTGCATCGCATGCCATAAATGGCACGCGCAGGCCAATGGTCTACCTAATCCATGTGTAAGAAATAATATAGGAGGAATATATATATATATATATATATATATATATATATATATATATATATAGAGTATATATATAGATATACATATATATATAGCATACTACTTATATGCTAATATATATATATATATTATACATAAGTGCTTTTACTAGCTATAGCATGAATAATATATGATAGAAAAAAGTTTTTCAGATTTGGTTGATTGATCAGTTATATTCGTGAGAAAAAAGTATAGAAATGCATTTGCGGTTGTTGAACTGTTGAGTTTTTGTTGCACTGATAAAACTTGACATGAAAGAGAGTAAAAGCAAACGCCATACATGGAGAACTTGTTTTTTTATTCATTACGGGTAAAAAAGAAAAAAGTCTAATGCACTTATAATTAAAAAGTTCCTCCCTTCAACATAGTGTTTCATAAAAGAATCACTTTGGTCAAAATGAACTTAAATTTGAACTGAATAAACGCACTTTAGCAAAGAGGAGGAAAACGATAAGTTGTATTGATATTCAAAAGTGTATCAATAAGTCGAGCTATACACCGTGCAGCGCCCAACGAAAGTGGAATTCGGATGTTAGTAGCATTTTTATTCGAATTTCGAGGGATTTGGCATAAGTTACACATTAAACCAACAGTACCATTCAATGCACATCAGAAGTCTCTCAAACTGTGGGCCACGCCTCCACTTGAGAGGGCATGATGATAATTCTCCAGTGGAGCACCAAGCATATTGAAAAATTGAAAAGTAAAGATTTTCAAAAACATTATTGAATTTGCTGAAAGTAAATACTGAAACAAAGCTTCTTTTCTGACAATATAAAAATAATATACACATTTACACTACTATAATACACCCTTAAAGGGATATCCGTACGCCAACTGTACAATTTTATTCTTAATCTAATGCAATACTAAGTTGAAAAACAAGCTCTTGATAATTACGCTTCAGTGAACCCATGAAATTAGCACATACAATTATCTTGATGATGGTGTACGGTTTTTATAATTAATTCCGCCAGCACTTTACCGATTCAAGGCTACGCGTTTTTAGTCCCCAATGCCCCGGTTTTCTCAACGTAGACGCGCATATTTTAGTGTTTGGCGTATGGGGAGAAGAAGGAATAAATAAGCAAGTCCTTTGTAAGTAAATGCTTGCATGAAATACTATGTACGTCCCTTTTATTTTTTCCGGAAACCTTAGAAGAAAAGCAATACGTAA
>BMAU01013665.1:0-11136 GCA_019973935.1 Trichonephila clavipes
TAATTTTATGACTTTGTCAAAAATTTCACACATTTTGGGCTCAGCATTAAAAGGTGGAGTGATCTGAAAAATTGTGCAGAATAACGAGAACATTCAGCAGACTATTAAATCATTATGCACGACAAAGGTGGTAATCTCAATTTGACTCTCGTAATATCAATTCGTTACAATTACATTTCGATTTTAAAGAGAAGTACTTTTAAATAAGCAAGACGAGAAACAGGAAGCTTTAGCGATTAAAAACATATGGAAAAGTCATTTTGTTTTTTTTTGCTAATTTTCCAATGTCAAATTTTACAAAGCATATATAAATTTAACTTCAAAAGCATTACAATCACCAAAATATAGATTTGGAAAACGCTAAGACCATGTTAAATTTTTAAGCTTAACATCTATCGATAATCTTCGTAACAATTTTGCTAATATAAGGGAAGAAGCTATTGGTTTGGCTAAAAAATGGGGTATCACCCCAGAGTTTGAAAAAAAAAGAGACATAGAAAAGTTAGACAGTTTTCGATGATTTCAATGCTGATGAAAAACTGCAAGACAGAGAACGATTGTTTGAGGTGGATGTTTTGGAAGGCCAATGTTGATGTTATTACTACAAATTAAACTCGCTTTGAGAGTATGAATGGCATTTACAAATCATTCAGTTTTCTTTCTCCCAAAACTATTGTATGCACCACAAATGATCTCTTTATATAATGAAACCAGTAATCTTCAAAAAGTATATAGCTCCTCGACCTATCTAGTGAATTTCCAAATTAAATTATGTTCTAAAAGCAGTTTTTTAGTGAAGATTTAACTAAGCTGAATTCGATAAAAGATTTAGGTAATTTTTTTCATGATTCAAAATAAGTTTGCTGCACCAAGTTTTTACCAGATGTATGTATTGCAGTTTTATTGTTTTTGACTTCTTCTGCAATGACCTTTTGCAATTGTAGAAAGGTCATTTTCTAAATTAAAATTAATAAAAAATTATCTACGTTGTAATGATGTCAGAAGAGAGGCTCTTCTATTTGTCTTGATAAGTATTGAACAACAAGAAGCAAGAAAATTTAATTGATGAATTAATAACTGACTTTGTGCTAAGAAAATGTGAGACGTCAATCGCTTTTTTTGTGATTTACTTCTTTGAGTGTAGTGCTGCATATTAGCTATTATGTGTGCCCCGAACAACCCAACGAACTAGTAACTTTTGTTGTTCAACCTGAGTGGTATCACTGCGAGCGCGCGCGCATTCTTTTTGTGTCCGGTGCTTTCATTAGTAACAGTGGTTGTGTCTTTGGCTTTTTGACAGTTTATGCTAGAATTTTATCGAACTTAAGGTCAAGCTCATCCTGGAATTCATAAACTAAGAATTTGGTAAGTACACCTTTCTTCTATCATAAGGGTCTGAAATTGAAAAAATATTATTTTACAGTGTTTGTGTTTTTTCTTAGTGTATCCTTTTATTTAAGTTACTAAGTTATCAAATGACTGTTGCCAGATTTTCCATTTTATAAATACTATAAATACTTCTAATGGTAAACGTTATTTACTTTGTTTACTTCAGACACGGGTTGATTTTATATTCAGTTATGTTTAATATTTAAATATTTTTACGTGATATGTAAAGGTACATTATGTTATGGTTTTGCAATTCTTTGTATACATATATATATACATATATATATATATCCGACTTGGGGCCCAATTATTTTCCGTTTACGCCCACTGCCAGAAGTTTACTTTTCAAACTTTCCTACCACCGTTCATCATTATGAGTAATTTGGTAATTAAATTTATGTTTAATTAAATGAAACTGGATCTATTTTTTCAAATGAGAGAAAAATTAATCTTTAAAACTTTATCTTACGTATTAAATTTAATAGAAATAATTCATTACTTTTTATATTGTATTACAACAACTACACCACAGATAGTAATTCACTTAAAAATATTTAATGGCTCTAAATTTCCATACGTGAGATGATGTGGAAAGCAAGCAAAGCGAGGTGTTTGTTTATAAATAACATTCTGACCGAATTTCTCACACTTAAGATATCTGAAAGTACTCAAAAATCATGACTTTTATTTTAAAAAAAAAATGCACAATTTTGGGGGGAGGGGGTATTTTATAGACCATCTTATTAGCTTTTATAAAAATGCCAAGTCTTTTGTTTCTCATTCACTAGAACAAAACTACAAGTGTTTTAGTAAAAACAGATGCCATAACTTTAAAAATGTGATTTTACTCGAAATGTGCTTCTTCGAAAAGTTAAAACGGGACACAGCGATTGCTCAAAAAGTTTTTTTTTCAATACACTGCTGAAATTTTGTGTGCATACCCCGTAGGCAATGTAGAAGTGTTTTAACCTTCATATTTATCAATCTCGTGTTTTGTTATAAAATTTACAGTTCTTTATGTGAATATAATCACTGTTTTTTTTACGCAATTTCATATAATAGCTAAGATAAAGTACTCTAGTTTTGTAAAAATTAAAAATATCTCTTTATCCTGAAAGTTATTTTCAAAAAGAAATAGCAAAAAGCAATACATAAAAAATTGAAAAAAAAGGAGAATTTGTTCAGTTGCTATTTGTACAGAGCGGACTCGTTTATGTAATTTTGTCAATTTTTATCCATTTTTCCTACTGTATTAGTAATAATTTATTTTTCTCTTCTTAATTTTTTAGCCTTTTTTTCTTAAAAATATACTAAATAAATCTAAAAACCACAAAAAAACTCTTGCATATGTCCATTTTAAAAAATGTCGCATGTAGTCGAATACCTTAAGAGGTGTATTAAAAAATAACCAATATTGTAATTTCAATTTGTTTTCGATTTAATGGCATTTATGTACCATGGCACCATGCGGTCGCATTTATCATGTGACGTCATAGTCACATGATAAATGCAATCGCGCTTCAAGCCAATTAGTGCACGCGCACCCGCTGTAGCCAGCTTTTGTTTTACAGAAACTTTCAAAAAGTACGTATTTGATAATAGTAATAATTTTAGAATAGTTAACTAAAAATGCACTTCAGTTAAAAATATCCGTATAGTGAAAGAATTGTTTATTATTATTTTGGAAAATCCTTTTTTGAAAAATGTTAACACTTGAACATCTCATCTAATTATCAAATTTGAATTTGTATCTATTTATAAGTAAAACAATAAGTACAAGTCGGTATGTGTCATGCTCAAAATAAAAACAACCTACTTACCCTCAAATGATCCAGTAAATGGTATACGAGGGGAAAACTATGAAATTATATACTATATCTACTTTTACACTCAAATGTGTACAACAAAACCAAATTAAAACAAGTCAAATTAATAAAAATGTTTAAATTAAAATTGAAATAATTACAAAAAAATGCTAACGTAAAAATTTCAAAAAGTCGGCTGAGAAAATATATACTCGTATTTAAGAATTTAAAAATATATCGTAAAAAAGATTTATATAAATCTAAACTACAAATAATGCATTATTTAAAAAAGATATTGTAGTTCTTAACTATATAATTTTAAGTACTGAAATTATTTATGTATCTTAACCTTTATATCGTCTTATTAACATGTATAAGATATTCTGATTTTATAAAAGAAGTTCATGTTAAAAATACAATATTTTGCATTATAATTATTAAGAATGAATGTATTAAGGTTTTTGTATTGTGACGGGCTCATCGCGCGCTACTAAAAACCTCTTGCCTTTTGGGGCTTAAAATGAAAATTCTTCCGACCAAATCCAGAAGCGAAGCGTTATTATACAAATTAAGAACCTTTTAAATAGCAGAAGTTTAGCGTAAACGGAAGGGGGGCTTTGAGAAGTGATTATGCTAATATGTGGTTAGAGGCTAAAGTTAAAAGTGTGTGAGAAGTTATCCGATGTTGCTAAAAGTTCAGCTATTCGTGCCAGTGCGTTCAAGTCATGCGGATACAACTCCACACGAGATGAACCACAACGACATTTAAGATTCGAGTGTGTTGCTGCTACCTAGGATATAGAGGTAGGACCGTTCTATTAAATACTAGGAACTGCGTATATACTGAGATTAGGATAAGGTGTTCTCTCAAGTTAAATATAGTGGTAATGGTCGCGCTTATTTGGTAAGTTAAAATATAAATATTATCATTTTATAGTGTTTAAGTTAAGATCTTAATAAAGAAATATTAAGATTATGGAAACGCATGGTTCTTCATTCACTCCCGCACCTTTAGGTCACGAGGAAAACGTAGAGTAGGGCATCCCCACGGGTGAATTCCTTACAGTATCTTTAAAAACATATGCGAATATTTTCGAAAACGGGTAAAGAATGCCTTTAATGAAGCCTATATTGCTTTTTACTCTTTCGGGTGCCCTTTATTTTGTTTATATAAATAAAGCGACCTTCGGTTGATAAATTAAGCAGATTTTTTTTTTTAGAATTAATATGAAGGGCATTGATAATGGCGAGTAGGGAAGAACTTTTAAGACCCAATTCTACTGGCAATTTTAATGGGACACAGTACGATTCAATTGACAAAAATCAGTCAAAAAAATCAAAATTAATTTTTTTTAGTCTAAATTATTTTTTATATACTTTTCTGTAACCTTACAAAACTTGAAAGCTTTTGAACTTAAAAAAATGCAGATTCGGATAGCTTTTACGTTCAGTTTTATTCACATCCCTATGACAAACAAAACTTTTAAGAAAGCTTACTTTTATCTCAGAAAGATAAAATAATTAGTTTGTCTTCATTTAAAATGCTAAAAGGCTTTTTTTCTGTTGTGCCTAATGCATTCAATTTTTTTACCTATTCCTAATAGTACATGTAACAAAAGTTGGTATGAATTTTTGAATCACAAAGAAATACTTATTTTTTAAAAAAATAATTGAACTCGGAATTTATACATTTTTTAAGGAATTTTCAATAAGCATTCATCAAAAGAAGTATTGTACGAATACCAATCATGTTATCAAAAAACCCATTTCAACTTGTGTTATACTTAGTTTGTACTTGTAAATCACACACAAATTTGATGCATGGACGAAACTCTTTGTAGGAGGAGTAGCATTTTAAAATCCCATCACAAATTTTAAGTTTTTTCCTTAAAAAATTATATCTCGCTTTTTATGAAATTTTGAGCACAAAATCTGTTTTACATAGTATACACACATAGGGGGCAACCAAAAAAATTTAGAAAATCCTTAAATTAAAAGTTTTTTGCCCAAATCGTGACTGTGTCAGCCTAATATTTATGATCTTGAAAGCTTGATTGGTGCTATTTTCTCCGAGGCGGGAGTTCAAGTCCTGGCGCCACTAGAAACTTAATAGACGGGTTAATGCACATTAAATCTGTCAAGAGTGAAACCCTCACGTTGGCATGATGTGGAAGTTTGGAGAACGAGGTGTCAGCTCAGATGTCATCCTGTTCACTAGATTAGGGTTCAAAATTATGAGATCCATCTCTAATAGCCCTCGTGTGGCTTTTGATAAGACGTTCATAAACATTTAATCAACCGACCATTTTGAATTCATTATTGCAATGTTAATCTTATTAAAAAAGTTTATCTTCCTCGTCGTACCTAGCCCAAAGTACGATTTCACTGCACAAAGTGAAGCCGAAATAATAAAGCAATGAAAGTTTCCCTCAGATTACATTTATTTCCGATATTTGAAAATATTTCTAAGTATCTCTTTGAAAAATCCGAAAATATACAAATGAATCATTAAAGCAGTAGAACAATATTTTTGAAATCTGAAGGAAAATGGAGTTTCATTGAAATATTTTTAACACTTTTAAATGAAATTTAGGATTGAGAAAGGAAATAAAATTACCATAGGACTAACATTGTGCATTCATGGAATTTAAAATAAATGTCAGAGTGAGTTTTTGTAACATCGTACACTAAAGCATCAGGAGGGCTAGTAGCAATAGACCTCGTAATTTTGAATCACGATCAAGGGATGGGACGACACCGAGCTGGCACCTCACTCTCCCAACTACCATACCAACTTTGACTTTGAGTCACGACAGATTTAACGTGCGTCAGCCCCTTTACACGACGGCTAATAGGGGTCGAGCTCGCCCACGCCGACCACAAGTTCGTGACCATGACCACTAGGCAAACACATTCATTGGCCCATGTAGAACTGAGCCTTTCCGGTGGACTAAATTTAGCAGTACTGCTACAATTATTCTAAATATTAGAGCAAGAAGTAACCAGGTAATAAATGGGGTAATAGCCGTTGGTGCCATATATCCCATAAATTCCATAACTGTCATTGTAAACCAGACATAACCGTTTTCTATATGCAACTAATTTTGCATTCACATATTATCACAACAATCGCCAACTCCATTAATAACTCGCCAAGTTGGCAACTTGATTTCCTATGTATAGTACGCGTCGACTTGGCATCCATGTGCTTCCGTTTCTGTATGTCAATAGGTTGCAATAATACGTAAAGTACCCCTAATTTTCAAGCAATTATAATATGAACTGCGAATGAATATAAAAAAACCTGAAATTTTACTAAATACTTTCTTTTTAGTATAATTTACTTGCTTTAACAAAAAAGATGCTAAACATCATTTTTAACATGCCTAGTTTTTCTAAATTATATTGTTTTACTTTGGAGACATTAAATAACGATTTCCGGTCTGTAAAATCCTATCTTATATCATATTCCTGAGGTTTCGGATCATGTTCTTAATATATCTCTTGCGTGCCACAAAGTATCAATAAATCGATAGAATGATACTCAGGCACGAAAATCATTAGTCTCACACGTGTCAAGTCTCACACATCTTAGGTCTAAGCAACATTTGCGTGATACAAGATATATCCACTTATATTCATTAATTTACACTTTTGAATTTAGGACTATTGCATTTTTTGCCTAAGAACATATGTTATTTCTTCGGGGTTGCGCCATAAGAAATCATATTCTTGCTGCTTTTAGTATATTATCGTAAATCTTCTGTTAATTATTGTATGGGTGTGGGGGTTTATTATACTCTAGAGTATAATATAAATTAGTTTGTATTATATAATTTTACTTCTTGAGTTCGTGAAGTCTTAGAAAAGTCAATGACTTTATGTTCATTTTTTCTGATTTTTATGAATATAATTCGGTTACTATTCTACTCAAACATATTTCCTGAGAAAAATAGGGAATTTTATGATTCATTTATCACATTTTAATTTGAACAATTGCTTAATTCTAACATTTTGTAGTTTTTTATTTAACTTGACGCTTTTATTTTCTCTAATTTTTCCACAAATCATCCATTTTTACGATAACCAAGTTTGACAACCCACATAAAAAGAAAAACAGCAATTTCTCCCCATATTAATTTCAGCAGGACACGAGCAGCACATTTAATCACCTGACGGGGAAGCACCAGAGTAATCAGGAGAAATGAAACGGAAAATATGTTCTTCCAACAAACTAAATCCCCTTTTTAGTCTGACAATTTTCTAATAATCCTTATCAGAAAACTATCATCTTCCACACCCGTTATTTATCCAAATGGTTTGAAAGAAAAGGAAAACTTGGCTCCTTTTTGACATAAGATTGCTGTTAAAGAAAAGTATTGGGTAAGTACCTTAATTAAAATACTTATTTTTGGCAACTTCTAAAATAGTTCGCCAAATTATCCAAAGATCTTATCGACAGTAATCTCAAATCCAGTAAATCAGCAAAGTATCAAAAAACTAAATACATTCTAGCATTGTAAAATACTTATTCAACGTTATAACAAAAATTCGCTGAATTTTAGCAAATTAAAATACATCAATATATCATATATATATATATATATATATATATATATATATAAAATATATATAAATTATATTTACGTATTATACCATCGATCCCTTTCACCAAAGTTGCCACATGCAGTCAATGTGTGTTATTGGCTTAGAACATGCGTGGAAATTGTTTTTTAATGGCTACAATACTTGCACGTAATATCGTAGCAATGTCAAGGTTCAAGATAACTCATCTAGTTGGCAACCCTGACTTATGTGCCGTACGGGGAAATTAGCAACCATGTGCTTCCTTTCATATAATATCGCCAATGTGGTTGTGATAATACGTTAGTACCAAATTGGCCGACGGTGTAGTATGCAAGTACCGAAATGAGAATTGTACCATTCCTAAAATTAAAGATTAATTTGGGTACTTACATATTAATGTCACCGCAGCTAGATTTGTGCCCCGCTTATTGCACCCTTTTCCACCAAAATCTGAGTGATTTTTTTTTTTCAAATGAAACATGTAAGGTTTTTTTTTTGTTGTTGTTGTTTTAATATCATGGTGCGATTCGTGTGGCGTAAATTTTATTGCGGTTACTACTCTAATTTTTTCCGATATTTTCCTGTTGTAATTACTTGATGCATTTTTTTTTTATCTTGGCAATTTTTCACGAAACGTTCCATCGCCAGTTTACCGAAACTTGTAGTTATGTGAAAGCCTAGAATCTGGGATGGGTGGTAGAGCTAAAATACACGTTAATTCGAAATTGTGATACATTAGGAAAATACTTTTGGTACTTATTATCGCAACCGTATTGGTGACATAAAAATGAAACGAAGCACGAAAATTGAGAAATCAGTGTTGCCAACTTGGTGAGTTATCTTGAACATTGGCATTGTTGAGAAAGTACGTAAGTAACTCTTTTTTTAAATTTTATTTTACTTACTTTTTTAAAATTCCAGCACTTTTAAGAACATCGAGAAATTGTAGAACAGTTCATTCAGATTTTTATTTTGTACACCATTTGTCGAATGAACTCCGAAAAGTGAGAATCGAATTAACTCTCGCGAACGATCCCTTTTTCCTGATGGATTAAAAGAAAGGGTGTTTTTAAATATATTCATCCAAGACATTTATATCGTATAGTTGAATAAAAATCCATCAGATGGCGTTGGGCCGGTATGCATTTACGCGGGAATAGCCATATAGAGAAAACTTTAAAGCGCTCAGGTGAAAAATATGCATTTTGCAGATATGCCGGTTTGATTTCATAGCGACGATTATGTAGGAACGTTTTCCGCTATTGGCTGCAGCATGCGACATTTGGCGATGTCTTTGATTTAACGGTAATGATTGACGGTTTAATACGTAAGTGTATCAACCTTTCTTCTTACAAATATTTTATATGTCTTAAATATGTTTTTCCTTACTAGATGAAAAGCGAAAGTTCTTGAAATACAGAAGTAAACATCGTCAGAGAAAATGCCATTTAATTGTTTCATTGTTTAAATAGTATTCCATTTAAAATATGAATCAGAAACCGGGGAAAAGCCATCAGTAGCAACAAAAATACAACAAGCGTATTGGGAAGCGAAAAGAAATTTCATTAATTCTTTAGGAAATAGGGATGATGACTGCTTATTGGCAAATGATTTGGATCTTGACACAAGAATTGAGTTTCTGCAAGCCGCTGACCATAATTTTAATACATTGCTGGCAGTGTTGTTAAAATATAACAAAGCTTTGGCTAACCTCATGGCTACAGAGGAAGCTTTAGCGTCAGCATTGATAGAATATGGTATAAAAGATTCAACAAGAGCAGGGAAGTTGATGTCTACTTGTGGAAAATCCGTCAATCGTGGTGCCAATCGAAAATTCTCTCTTAAAACTCTTATTATGAAGTTGTTTCATGAAGTACAAACTTTTCAATTTAAAGCAACGGTGGATGTCTTGCAAACAGTTGCTAAAATGGAAAAAAGTAGAAAGTCGTATCGCGCAGGCTTGATGTGGATGAAAAACGAGTCTCAAACTTTAGATCCTGATGTCTCCAAAAAGCTACAGAAATTTAAAAAAGTACAAGAGCATATAAGGAATTTAAAGTGAGATTTGATAGATCAAAGTTAGAGGTTATGCAAAAATTGATTTATATTTGTTTTCAAGATGCAACTTGTTCTCGCAAACATTAGTTCAGTACCGCAAGACGTTTTGCAAAAAGTGAGCAAGAACTCCGCGATTTCAACGAAATATGCAATGCAGAATATACCTTATTGCTTTTCGTATAAGTTCGAAGTTCTTAAAAGAACTCAATGACTTTTCTAACATGCCGAAAGTGTGTTTGGAGTATCAGTTCAAATCAGCACAAAATTACATGAACTTGCTAAAAAATCTTTACAAACTTGATCCCGATTCAAGCCCCGATACAAGAAATTGGAAAAATGTCTCTCCAGATTCTAAAAACATTCCATCTCAGTCTGCAATACGAAAGAAAGCTACATTTCTAGATCCAAGTAAGTTCTGATATTGCAAACACAGAATCGAATGTCACTCATGCTGATCAGCTGATAAACTTAAATGACGAAGAACAAATTAAAACACGGTCGAACTTCTCATCTTGTACCCCTGAAATGATCAGCTTTCCCGAAAGTACAGTGAGGATTTGCTGTCTTTTAGATTTCGTTCGAATCAGTCAACTATAAACTTCAAGGAATTGGTGACAATAACGAATTTCGAAATGAATTGGAAAACTGCATGAATCTTCTCGATTTTCAAGCTCCACAAACGAACAGTTCTGAACTACAGTTTTGGTCTCTAATGGAAAACTTCAAAAATGTCAGTGATAATTCGCCATTGATTCCGGATTGTGAATTTAATCAAAATGAAAACAGGGAAAGATTCGACATTCTCGTATTTGGAAAATGTTTTAAGTGAATTCGATCCCTTCAGTGGGGAAAAAAGGCATCTTGCTTTCAAAGCAAAGTTGTCAATGAAAATTGTTAAAGAGATTTTCCGTCTATTTTACTTTAAATTGTGTATTTCAGAATGTCACAAATTAAAAAAAAAGTGGAAAAATATGTGTTCAAAATATATATTACTTAAACAGCTACCAGTAACACCTTAATTAATGAGAATTTTAAAAAGTTATTCACTCACACACAAAGGTTTTGTGTTTGAAGTTATTTCATTCAGGCTCTCCTCCCAACTTTCTTCATTTAAAGGATAAGAAATGTTTTCAAAAAGTAATGCAATCATTTTAACAGTATTTCAGTTCTTAAGGTAAGAACCTTTACAAAACCTGACTTTACCGCATCCCACCATGATACTTTATATGCATGGTGATAATTTTTAAGTCGATTTTCGTGAGAATATAGTACGCTTACCGAACATTAATTAAAATTT
>BMAU01013668.1:0-72417 GCA_019973935.1 Trichonephila clavipes
TTTTACTTACTTGTAGACACGTGATTTGAACATTGAAGTTAAGCACAATGTACATTTAAAGAATCGTAGTTTGTAATACTGTGATCTATTTTTAGCTGACCACGTTTTGTCTTTCAGTTTAAGCGTGCATTTTCCAAGATGGCGTGTCGGGTATTATGGAATACCTAGTATTCCATAATACCTGACTTTAAAGTATAGCATTCCATATAACCCACCAAAATATACTGAATAGAAATAAAGTTTTAAAAAAAATTGTTTTGAGTATAATATTTATAGCCAAATAATATATATTAATTATAAAAATAGTAGTTTATAGCCTCCTTTAAAACTAAAGTAATGAAAAAAAGCAAGAAAGCTGGATCTTCTTCTATAATAACGTAATCCCCATGTAAAAAAAAGCTTTAGAGCAGGAGTGGGCACACTTTTTCAGAATAAGGGGTACTTCTAATATTTTTAAGGTGTTACGGTCCACCCCGTAGTGTAGGTGTGGCCATTCTGTGTTAAAATTGTATGTATACTTTTCTTAACACTTGTTTTCAATATTGCACCCGTCTTTTAAAAAGAGTCATATTACTATGCTTCCTACGAAGGCACAAATAACACAAAATTGTCATATTGTATGCTAGAACAACTATGAGCTAATGTTAGACCGTGGAGTGTGGACATATTCAACACTTCGAGCAGGGAACATACCTGAACCGATGAATCTGAAATCTATATGTTCTTAATTTGTCCGTTTCCGTGTCCCATGCAATTGCGGGACATAATATCAACACGAGTACCCAATCCCGTGGAAACGTGGAGTGTGGGATGCTATCTCATTAGCCGATCCCATGCTATCACGGGAAGAGAAAATCATAAACATTTATTCTCACCTTAAGTAGGTTTGTGCGAAAAAATTTATTTATACGAATAACATCGCAATAGTCGCTTTTTTTCCACAACCGCAACAGTGAACGTTTTGAGAGTCATCTTGTGTATTCAATGAAGGTACATGTGCCATCTACACATTTATCGAATCATTTGCTTAAGTAAACTCAGTCGCATCAATTGTGAAAAGCCGATTCTCCAGTCTAGCCGGCGTCGGTGCTCCACAAATAGGTTTATTTTAAAATGCGCGTCTTAGGTCTTAATAGATGTGGTCTCCTCAAAATGTCTTGGTGGTCCACTGGTCGATCGCGATTGACTTAATGCCCATCCCGGCTTTAGATGATAAACTAAAAGAAAAGAACCAAAAGAACTAACCAGAGGCTTCAGAACAAAAACGCTTTTTTAAGAAATCATATCCATCTTCTAGACCTAGAGAGGACTCCAGGATTAGTAGTAATGAATCGATACATTCTGATGGATCATCTATAATGGACTTCATGCCATCAATTAAAGAACCCGAAAACAAAGACTCTAAATACATCTTCTGAAACGGAAAATTCTTCTCGGATACACGAGGAGAAATTTGGATTAAATGCTTTAGCTGCTTTCTGTGGGCTCACCTTGAATTTACTGGAGCAGAAAAAGAATGTTATATTTGTGAATTCTGTAAATAAACTCAAAACAGAAATGACTCACGTATTCTTAATAATATGGTCTTTATTGTTAAAAACAACTACGCTTTATGATGTCTTAATTAATTTTCCAATGGCTTAAACCATCTATTCAATGTTACCCGACTATTCCATAATACCCTACATTGATCCCTTTTTTAAAAAATGAATTTTCCTATAACAAAATAAATATTATTGTTTTTGACAAGTAATAATTCCTTACAATCGCTTATAGTATTTATCCATGATGATTTTGCAGATTTTTTAATAAAAAAACCAGTAAAGTTATTTTAAGAAATGTATATATGTATAAATGGTATTCCATTCTACCCGACTCTCATATACAGTCAAACCTCAGTATTACGAACCTCTATATTGTGAATTTTTCTGTTTAGCGAACTTTTTCCTGGAATCAAGAACATTTCACGATTTTCTTTATAAAATAACCTCCAAATAGAGCATTTTCTATACAAAGAACTTTTTTTCTCTTGTGATTCAATTTTTTTTCTCAATATTTTTTATGTATTTTTGGACATTTCAAGTTGTTCTGTCTTTTAACACATTTTATGGTGGTCATAAACCTTGAACTGGTTTTATTAGGTGCCTAGCTCACCGAGAGCAGTAGAATTCTGGGCGTTTCAACCAAGAAGTGCAACCTTTAACCCCCTTTATCCGATTCACTGGAAGCATCTTCCATATCCCCTTTCACCCTTAGTGTAGTTGTCTCTTGTCTCCGTGTCTTTGAACCAGTCTCCATTCATTTGTAGTGTTGATCTGTCGTACCGGTAACTTCGTTTCTTGTAGCTCGAAAATGTCAAAACGTAAGAGCTTGAGCATCAAAGAAAAAAAAATTTAACTCTTCAGGAAGTGGATAAAGGTGTCAAGAAACTTTCCTTGCATTTTTTCTTTCTTACTTTTCTTTTTCTTTTTGATGGGTAAATATATAAAATAGATATATATTAATTTACAAAAAGGTGTGAATAATTACCTTTTTATTATATCGTGTTTATAAATTTAAAAGTTGTTTTACGTGGTTTATAAAGAAAAATGGAAGATAACCTCTATATAACGAATTTTCCTAATAATGAACTGTTTTTCGGGATTTAGCGACTTCGTTATGTAGTGGTCCGACTGTATATGTATTACATTTATTTGTAAAATTAAATGTCCTTTTACTTACAACTACATAGAAAATATGTAAGCCTTCGCATGTTTTGCAACATTCTATGGTTTTACCAGGTTCTTTTCTCGCTTTAGTATTAAAATAAATTCATTTGTGCGTGATAAAACTTTTAGTCTCATTAGGAACTAAAACTATCACAATTTTCTGTAACTAAGGCTGAACGAGAAGTAATTGTTGTACACCAGAAATTTCTTACTTTTCTCGACTCAAAAGTAATGTTTTCCGCACAAGCTCCTGAACTCATAAAATTCAGCAGGAAGAAAAATTAAAAAATTGATGTAATACGACTTTTTTTTTATGTTAATTACGAATGAACTACATTCAAACTTTTTTTAAAGATTTATGAAGTAGGGAAAAAATGAAAGATTATTCTTTTTATTCACTTTTTGAAATCAGACAGAATTGCACTTTTGGGACAATCTGATAAAAAAAAAGTTTATGGAGTTGAACTCAGAATATTAAATTGGAGTTTAAATATGATGAGAGTTTTATAAAAATAAGTACTTTTAAGATAAAACAACGTGTTTTAAAAATTTTCGCGTCAGACTGACCACTTGACCGAAACATCTGCACATACACCTCAGGGCCTAAGGCCACGTAAACTGAGATAGGCACAGTAGGCTTTGGCCCTCATAGACTGTTGCGCCACTGAGTTTAGTACACAAGGGTGGGGTTTAAGGAAGTGCTGATTTAATCTCATTCCGGGACCTGGGCGCAGAAGATCTGCCGGCTCCCTTGGCACTGGCTGATCGAAATTTATAACCAGAACATCTGGTTAAATTCAGCTTAGCCAGGCCCCGGGGTGATCGCCCCAAGCACCCAATGAATAAACCAGCACTGGTTTGGAGTATTCAACCCTTTCCCTCATAGAGCAATAGATTTTTGGTACTTTCGTCTGCGTGTTTTTTAGAATATCATTCCTGCTTGAAAATAGAGGTCTTTGTACGCTATTGCATATATTTGTACGTATCGCTTACCATACATACCATTTGCACTAGTTTAATTATTGTCAAACGATTGACAAAATCAATCACTTAATTTTATTTAAAATCAAATTATAGCATGTATTTAAACTTAAATTTCTAAAGATGAATCAGTTTTTTTTATTTCGCTGATCTGGTTTCCTTTAGATAAGTATCTGAATGATGAGAGATTTTGAGGTAATTCGAAGGAACTAAGGTTTATATCCAGGAAGAAAAGGAAACATTTGGCATCGTATTCAAAGTTGGCGTTGATATTGGCGAGAGAATGTCTTGACCTTGTAAACCTGTAGCAATCCTTTCTCCGCTAGAAAAATCGTTCTCCCTATAACGAATTCCCACTTCGATGACCGTCATGTATCAGCTCTCAGAAGTGAATTGTCTTCCTTTGTTGTTTTAACAAAAGTAATTTTTTTGGAGGAAATTGCTGGTTTACTGGCTGTGAAAACTTTTGATTTGAACTTTCCGATATCAGTGGATTCTCTGCTGTTTTGGTAAGTATTCCAATTACTATTATTTGTTTTCTCTTTGATTCTTATTTACAGTGGGCCACAGAAGTGTTCGTACACTTGCAATTTCTTATAAAATTTAATGTTTTCGACTAATAAAAATTAATATATTGCAATTGTAATTTTTTTATATCTGCAACTTGTTCTTAATGGATGTTTTGACTAATAAAAATTAATATATTGCAATTGTAATTTTTTTATATCTGCAATGACATAATTAATTTTTTAAAAATAGAGTGTAACTTTTTTAAAAAAAAATTAATAATCAAAAAGCTACTAAAAAATTACGCCATAAGTCTTCGTACACTTAACAAAAATCTCAACTTGGCTTTAAATATTGTATTTCTTGCTTAATTTAGTACTTAGTAGGATAGGTTTTAGTGTCTACAACCACTTTTAAGCATCTTGGTATATATTTAATCAGTTTTTTGTAATTTCTGTATCGATTTTCCTCCATTCTTCCGTTTTTACTTCACAATTTGTCTTTATTTGTCATGTTTTCTTTTTTTTACATCAAATTCTCTCCAAATATGTTCTACTGGGCTAAATAAAGTGATTGACTAGGTGTTTTCATAATTTGAGGACAGTTATAGAGACACCAGTGGTGTACATTGAGAGCAGTGCACTTGGCGTCATTATCCTGTTAGAAAATGAAGTCGTCTCCAATATCCAAATTTCGCGCGGATAATTTAAAATTTCTCTTTAAATATTTAAATAGAGCTCATGATTCACAATAACATCAAAAAATACCAAACTATCTAATTCTGAGGCCAATTTCCACCCCCACGCCAGAAAACATTCACTTCAATGCTGAAGCAAGGAGGTGGAGGAGTTCTTGTTCTGCATAAATTCATGGGATTAAACTCTCTACTTTTTCATTTACAAGCTATTATAGGCCCATCGGAACCAAAAGTGTCGAATTATCTGCCATCCCAATCAATTTGCTGTCCATTTTGAATTTTCTGAAACTTAATCCCAAGAATCTAGTTGGATGAATAAAACATGGAGGTGGAAGTGTCCTTGCGTGGGGGTGTTAATCGGCCTCAGAATCAGGTAATTTGGTATTTTTGTTGATATTGTGAATCATGAGTTCTATTTAAATATTTTAAAGAGAAATTTTAAATTATCCGCACAAAATTTGAATAATGGAGATGTTTTCATTTTTTAACAGGGTAATAACGCCAAGTGCACTGTTCTCAATGTACACCACTGGTGTCTCTATAACTGCCCCAAATTATGAAAACACCTCCTCAATCACTTATTTAGCCCAGTAGAAAATATTTGGTGAGATTTTCATGTAAAAAAAAAGAAAACATGACAAAAACACAAAATGTGAAGTAAAAACAATCACAGAAGAATGGAGGAAAGTCGATGCAGAAATTACAAAAAACTGATTAAATCTATACCAAGATGCTTAAAAGTGGTTGTAGACACTAAAACCTATCCTACTAAGTACTAAATTAAGAAAGAAATACAATATTTAAAGCTAAATTGAGATTTTTGTTAAGTGTGCGAAGACTTTTGTGGCGTAATTTCTTAGTAGCTTTCTGATTATTAATTTTTTAAAAAATGGTTACATTATTTTTAAAAAATTAATTATGTCATTCCATTAAGAACAAGTTGCAGATATCATAAAAAAATTACAATTACAATATATTAATTTTTATTAGTCGAAAACAGTAAATTTTATAAGAAATTGCAAGTGTACAAACACTTTTGTGGCCCACTGTATGTATTTGCAAATTTTCCAATGTCATTAAAATCAAAGATTTGTCTTGTTATTGTTTTAGTCAATAAAATAAAATTTCCCCATGTATTCAATTTTCCTGACTTCACTTTAAAAAAAATTCCTGCTGTGTTAAGAATAAACTGATCTTCTCATCTTGCATATGTTGTGTCAAATATTACAATATAGATGTATGTGTTAAAATAACAAATTTAACATTAACATCCTGTTGCTATTCTAATATGAATTTTATAAGAGGGAGACCACTGCAGTGGCCACATTTCGATTTCCTGAAAAAAATTTCTGAAATGGCTTCCATATTTATTCAAACCGCAATAGTTGCAGCATATACAAATGCAAGTACTGAAAAGATTGAACCTTTTGTGAATATTGTAGATCTTTTTACTGTACATAGTGTATTGAAGGAAGCTTGAATTTGTATAATTTCTTGTGTTTTCTGGCAGTACCAGTATCTATTCTGGTTACAGGAAAAATATACTCATTTGTAATTTTCAAAATAAGCTGGTATCTGTCATGGAAATGTTGAAACTTAAAGGAACTGTGATAAAACTGATATTACTTTTTAAATTATATTTTGTATTATTCGTATCATTTCAAAGTAGGTATCAGTTTCTGTCAAATTTTCAGATATGAAGTATTTTATGATAGTGTGAAAATGAGATTATTAATAAGAAAATATTCTTATGCATATGTAGATTAATTTGTATGACAACATGTTTATATTAAATTATTTCATATTTTATATATTGTTCCATCTTTTTCAATTGAAATTTTCTTTTTAAATATGAATATTTTCATCTATAATAGGAAAAATGCATTTTGGAAAAAAAAAATTTGGAATATCAGACACACACACAAAGAATGTTTCTGAATTACTTTAAAATGTTATTAAGTTCACACACACACACACACAAGTATACATCCTAATTTATGAGATGGGAAAATATATATATTACTAATCTTGTTTATTTTCCTGATATGTGGGGGGACATTCTCTCAATGTATTTATGAATGTCCCACAATTAGTATGAATTATTTTTCCCTGATTAACACTCCCATTTGCAGTCCTCCCAATACCATTAAATTTGTATTATTTTTCTTCCTGTTATTGGCTGTGTCACTGAAATAATTGCACATGTATTCAATTTTCCGAAACTTCCACTTTAAAGACTCCACTGTCACTAATTAGAATAAACTGATTTTTTTCTACCTCTCATGTGCAATGTGTCAAAAAATAAAATAGATGCATATGTATTTACAACTATATTAGCATTCACGTTTGCAGTTCTAAAATTGGGTTTTGTAAACTACATTATGCAATTAGGAATAAATAAATGGGAAAACTACTGCATTTCTGACATTTTTCTGTCCTTGAAAAATTCTCACAGCTGATATTTATCATATGTTATTAAATTGAAAAGCAGAGTTAATAATTAAGAAATCAACTTGCTTTGTCTCCATATCTGTATCTTTAAAGAGAAGGTGAGCAATAGCAGACGACATTTTGCCATTTTGATTGAAAGGAAATATGTATGAAACCAGTTGGGCCCCCTAGATGGGGGAGGGATAGAAACATTGCTTTATGGTGAAAAAATTTATTATTTCTTTCATTGGTAATTTTCATTTGTGATGATTTCCTTTAAAAAGATTTTTTTTTTGTTTAAATATTTTTATCTGAATTTTTTTCATTTCAGAAATATTAGCTATACAAGTTGAATACGTTTTTTGTTTTTCCTCAGCAAAGCATAAATAATTTAATGGAATATTTTAACCATTAACTTAAGCAGAATTAATTAGCAATCAGCATTATATAAAAATTTGGAGAAAATTTGATAATGTGATTATAATAACATTGGGCAATAGCACCAAATGGACTGTTTGAATTATAAAACCAATGGAGTAGTCCAGGAAGGAGTGTTTGGGTTCTTAACCTAATAGTTGAAGGTATTAAAGGGGACAGTGAGATCCATATCAAAGTAATACTGATTTTAATAATAAATTATCCACTTTTTTATTTATTTTATTTGATCGTAGTGTCATTGTTATCTGTTTTTAAAGCATTTTATCTTTTCTTCGGAATAGTTTTTATCCATGCTTAAACTCTATCAGTTTTTATTTATTTGATAGGTTTTTTTTATAATTAATATTTAACCATTTCTTCTGTTAGTAGTGTTATGAATGTCTAATATCTTTTTATGTTGACATTTGCCAAGTTGGGTGATAACATTACAATATAGTTACTTTAATTTTGAACTTTGGTTCTGGGGTTGCCATCAATACTTTATTTATTATTATTTTTAATTATTTTTTTGTAATTTATTTATTGTTTTACATATTATCTTATTATTTATCATCATTATTATTATAGTATATTCAAATTCATTTTATTTATTTATACTACTCATGGCAATATCCTTATTAATGTTAGATGGTTTTAATTCTATTTTTTTCAAAATACTGATTTTAATAATAAAGGATCCACTTTTTAATTTATTTTAAATTATCAGCATTTTCATACTTTGTGTTATCTTGATTGTAGCTTTAGTCTTCTGTCATTTTCGAACATGGATATTTCAAATATTATTGGGGAGTACTGGAATTTTTTTTTTTTTTTTTTAAAGAATATGAGAGAGCTCAACTTTCAATTTCTATGGACAAAAAGGATTGCTGAATTTGCACTTTCTGTCTGCTTTGTCTTCTAATTGGTTTTTCTTTTTTTTTAAATTCTTGTTCTTGGTTTAGAACAAGAATCTTGGGAGCTGAAATCTGTCATTGTCCACCCATTCTTGCCAACACTCTCTAATGGTCGCATCGTTTCGACCCATATGACGAACGATTCTCCGATTTGCCGAACCTGCCTGTTTGAATCCAATTATACGACCTCCTTCAAACTCAGACAGTTGCTCGTAATGAGCTCGAATCCTGCACCAATCATTTTTTTCAGTCGTTGGAAGGTATCCTAAATCGCGATGCAACAGAAATTTTGTCATTCATCTCGAAAATTCCTTCTTATAGACACCTGCTGAGTGTGCATCTCTGATGCACTGTAGCTCCCACTATTCATTTTCATTAGACACCAAATTTTAATCATTTGCATGTTCGGTATAAATGTCGTCTCATACGAAATTTCATTACGATCGGGCAACTCCTTCTTGGTGCGTCGTGTTTTTATTTTTTGTTTTTTTTGTTTTTTTGTTATAGAGTGTAATAAGTAATTATATATATCTAATAATGCCATGTATATAATCTAATTTGCTGTGAAAAGCACTACTTATATATGAATAAATAGATATTTTTTTCTTATGAATAAATAGATTAGTTTTTTTTAATCAAACAATTTTATTTATGCTAGTACTATTTATTGTTGGCAAGAAAATACTTTGTGGCTCTTTAAAAACTTTGAAATTTTGTTAATTGTAATTTTTGGCCTTTCCTACTCAAAAGGTTGCCGATCCCTGTTCTAGACATCAATACTGCTTTTCAAAGAATGACTTATATTATTTAACTCATAACAATAGAGCTCTGAGGAGGCTCTAATCCAGGCTTCTTCGAACCCATTGGATAACGTGACATATTTGTTTCATTTGTAGCAAGAGATGTTTACTCAATAAAGACAGTTAATTTTTAACCAATCTTTGAATAAATAACATCAAAATAAATATGTGGAACACTTTATGTAACTCTTACTGCTAGGAATTCTAATAATGTGCATTGAACTTAGATACTTTAACAATAGACTTCTATTAGCTGGACCAGATTCAAGACAGACATGTTCTGAATCCCTTCTTGTAAAATTACTCAGAAATGATTTTAATTTTTCTATCCTTCTCTTTTTTCCACTACAGTTAAAATACAATGTTGGGAAAAAAATAAGTCTAAGCAAAAGTCTTTAATAACTTTAGAATGACTTGTGTGTGTTTGAATTTATGTGAATTTAAATACAGTGCAAGAAGTAAAAACTATTTTATGTATATCTATAAAAATAATTCAAAAATTTAAATTGGTTTTTGATCAAAATTTATTTTTAACTTTTATACACATGTTAAAAGGCTGAAAAAATTTTTAAGACCACTTACGAAACAACTTGATTACCTTAAAACTCCCCCAACTTACAAACTAATTTAAGTATTCTTGTAGTAATGGTTTTTCAAAGTATGTTTGTGGAGAGAGATTTTTCCAACTGTTTTTAGTAGTCACTTTTAGGCTCATCTTTGGAGTGATTAAGTTTAACCACTTATGTAAATTTCACTTACCAAAATGTCCTATAAATTTTCCTTTGGGGTCCAGGTAAGGGTTTCTTGATGGTTTCTCATAAAGTGGAACATTATAAGCTTTAAATCAGGATTTTCCTTTATTTTGACTTGTATCTAGTTGTGTTGTCTTGCTTAAATATGTTCTTCAAATGTTATCAAAGGTTTTTCTGGCAATGCATTTTCTGCTAGGATATCTTGAAAGTCTTCTGAATTTGTGTTTGTTTTCAACTAGGACTAGAACTGGTGAAATTCCTTTAGCAAAATAAAACTTCCTAAAGCCTTGCCATATTGTCACTTGTAAAATTTAATTGATTCATTTGTGATATATCATGCCAGGGATATCAAACTCATTTTTTATCACATGCCACATGAGCTATTTTATATTAAGTTGAGGGCTGCATGTTTTCAGAGTGTACAAAAAATTAATAAAACAGGATTTTTAAAATTATTATATTCTGTATTTGTAACATCTGCCCAATGGTCACGTATCCTAGGATGGGCACAGTAGTCCTTGGCCCTCATGGGCTGTTGCGCCGCTGAGTTTTGAGGTTTTTATAAAAGAAAATAAAAAAAGTTATTGTACGAAATACATTTTAATATTACTTTTAGAAGATATTTGGCATCTCGTTTTTTTTTCGCAAAGCAAGTTATCAAAATTTGGTTTAACATATTAAGCTAATATAATTTTCAAAAAAGGATGATAAATGCGGATCATTTAATCTTGACTCATCTGATTTTTTGTTATTTTTCATTAAAGAAATAAGTTACTCGCAGTGGCGCACACAAGGGGGGTCCGGACCCCCCCCCCAAAGCCCTTGATTTTTTTCCAATTGATTATAATTCTAAGTACATAGTACGTTAAATTTAATTAAGTATTTGTTATTGATGATTAATTTTATTAATTAATGCTAATTATTTATTCAATAATTAGTTTTTTAGTGTGTTTTGTTCCCGAAAATCGACAAAATCAAAAGGAGCATGATACAAGAATGTTGAACTTTCGACCCCGGACCCCTCCCTTGAAAAATATCTGTGTTCACCACTGGTTACTCACATAAGTGCTTCCAAAACATGCCATTATATGCGTAACAGGTGATAATATTTAAAAAAAACGATCAACACAGATAAATATGTATAAAGTTCCAGTTTCAGCTTCCAAATATTTTTGCTTCAACAAA
The DNA here is from genome assembly GCA_019973935.1 of Trichonephila clavipes. Classification (NCBI taxonomy): domain Eukaryota; kingdom Metazoa; phylum Arthropoda; class Arachnida; order Araneae; family Nephilidae; genus Trichonephila; species Trichonephila clavipes. Next base: position 11,392 of record BMAU01013668.1, read on the forward strand.
GATCGCAATAGATTTCAATTAATTCCATTTGTAAGTTTTCATCAACAACTTCAATATCGACAGATAGAGCTAAAGTTTAAAAACAAAATTGTAATTCAAATTTTTTTTAAATCAGAAAATATCCGATCGAAATCTACTTCTAAAAATTTTATTTGGTGAGAATATTCTGTAAATTTTAATTTAAGTGATTTAATCAATAGATTTTGAAAGCTTTCAAGATGAGACAAGTTTTCCCTTTTTGTAATAATTTGTCTACAATAATTTTTGCCTTGATGCTTAAGTTATGTTGAGTTGTAATATCAACTGAAAAAGTCAGGTGCTTTACCCAATGTGCATCTTTTAATTCAACACATTCATAATTTTTTTGTTTCCAAGAAAATAATGATTTCATCCAGCAATTTAAAAAATCGTTTTAACTCTTTGACTCGATATCCATCGGACTTTCGTATATATATATATATATATATATATATATATATATATATATATATATATATATATATATATGATACGGCTACCGATAAATTCACATTCTATATCTTTAGAAATGAAGCAAATCAACGAGGCTAAAGTCTACATGCTTGAATATGGTTTACAATTTTATTGACTTATTCCGATATATATATCCAAGTACATGCCCTAAAACTGTATTTGCTATGGAATTATATGACGAAAATGTTCAAAATTACTATTATCAGGCTGTTTGTGTGTGTTCATTTAATCTTGCAATTCCTTTAGTAATATTGGTCATGGCAGGTGCACTATCAGTTGCAAGACTGATCAACTTTTCCAAGTATAACTTACACTTCATCAAAATTTCCCAAAGTGCATCAAAAATACGAGTTATGCATAATACATGACTATACTCAACTCTACTGTTTCATCACCTCTGCTGGCTACTTTATTTCGACTTAATCTTGCATTTAAATTTTTTTTTATTTATGTTGGACATCATACCGTATTTATTCGAATTCCACAACCCAAATTCTCAACAAGTTAACGAGATCTGTCGCCAGACGCTCTCGAGTAGCTGAGCTGTGCGACAGACAGACATACACACACGCACATCAATATTCACTCACTCAATACATTTAGTAAATACATTTTTTTCATTTTTGAAGAGTTGATTTCAATTCTGACAACTCGTCTTTACAGAGTTTTGCAACATATTGGTTATAATTTGTGTGCCATAGTGATTCTTAGAATTATAATCCTTAGCAACTAAATTATAGTTTTTACATATCAGGCACAATATTTTATTCTTGTTTTGATCACAAAATATTGCAGTTCCATTTTATTTGAAAATTACGATGTTCATCTTCAAATCATTTTTTCTTACTCTGTTCATGAAGTCTGATTATATTTTTATTAAATAAATTTTTAGTTTAATATGAAAAAATCAAAATCCACTTCCATTCACAAACGATTGAGTAAACACTACACTTTGCTTGGTCATCTTGGGGAATTAAATTTTAAGTAAATTTTCAACTGCCTCGGACGTCACGCAATTTACTTCTTGCTGATAGGACACTTCAAAGTGAAACAAAAGTCGCACCCACGATGAATCGTATTGTGATCTATAGCGAATAATATATATAAATGCATTTAAGAATGTAATGAAAGTTAATTTATGTTAGTAAAATAAATGAAAAAACATTATAAAATGTTAGAAAGAAAAATATTCCTTTAATGGCTATTTCTATAATTAAATAGGAATTTTTTTAAAAAACAAGAATAGATAAATAGGTTAAAATCTGTTGTAAATTTTTAACAAAAGCTTACCAGAAATAAAGTTCAAAAAAAAAAAAAAACCTTAGATTGTTACTTAAAATTTTGTAAAAAAAAGTGACACTGCGGGCCGCAACCTATGCATTTGCGAGCCGCATGTTTGACATGCCTGTATCACTCCAATAATATCTAAACATGCTGATGTTTATAAATTGTAAACGAGGTCAATATTTCTGCTTGTTTTTTAAATGAGAGAAGGCTGAAGGAATCATTTTGACTTCTTTTGCATTGCTGAATCTTGATGTAAGTAAACCAAGCAAATCCTCTTGAAAAGAATGTTCTTGTAAAATTTGAAGCAGGCACAAAATAGTTGAAACATTGCTTTAAAGATTTTCCATCATTTAGAGCGGAGGTTCCCAAACTTTTTTGCCTCATAGACCCCTTGACAGGTTTTTCGGTTTGGGGGTAGACCCCTACTTATACTTAATATTAAATTTTTGCAAATTCATCAACTTAAATGGGTTTTTGACAGCAGGTATAGAGCTGCCTCCTTAAAAAGATTTAAATTTTTAACTGTAATGAAGTATAGTGTTTAAAATTAAGAAAACACATGTTAATTAATTAAACGAAAATTTAACTAATCAATTCACATGTGTTTTCTTAATTTTTAAACACTATTTTATGCATTAATTAAATAAAAAATTTAACTGTTAAATAAAATAACTGAGCAACTACCAAATGTTTTGAGTGGGAGGAATCTAGGGATGCAATAACAAATTTTCAACATCTGGCATCACTCTTTGTCAGGTTTAACCCTAAATATCTCCTCGGTTAATAGCGTCCTTTCTTCTTTCTTTGTTTTGGAGAATGGCAAGCGCAATGAAATTCCTTCTCGATCGGAAAAACAATTAAAAACTTTCTCAAGGTATTCCATAATGTGTCTTTTTCAAACCAAAATTATTGACACACACATCCGTTTCTAAACTTCGCTTTAATATCTTAGTTAGTGCCTATATTACTAGTGTCTAGTTCTTGTAATCTGACTTTTTTTCATTGACCATATGAATTCATTGCCTATTGTGGTATTACGATAGTCACAAAGCATGTTCAAACCTAGTTTCAAAATCAAAAAAAGGGGCATTTAAATGTTGAATGTTTTTTCCTGACAGATAGTCCGTGACAATTGTGAAACTGGGAAAATTTGAGATGTCCAAAAGTATACTCCTTTAGCTTAAATCTGGCACACACAAGAAAGGCTGCAATGTGGTCCTTGTTTTAAAAAAAATTTTGCTCTCACCTTGAAACTGCAAATGAACCTCATTAAATTTAGTAAATATATCTATTAAATAGGTAAGTCTGGTTTCCATTTGATTAAATTTCCTTTTAAAATTAAAATTACAATCTGGTTTAATAAGATCCACTATCGTAGATCCCCATTTACACCTCATGGACCCCCAAATTATTTTTTCGCGGCCGTGGACCCCTTGGAGATCGTCGTAGACCCCTGGGGGTCTATATATACCACTTTGGGAAACACTGATTTAGAGCATTAAAAAATATTAATCTTTAAATATATCTGCATAAAATTTATTGAAGTTATTTGGCATATTTTTCTTGTAGAGATTCTCAACACAATTCTTAAATATTTCTCTTCAAATATTTAACACGTTATGTGTTATAACAATTCTATTATTTAATTGATGTGAAATGTCTTTTAGCTATTTATTGTCAGTGTGAGAATTGATTAAGAGTCCCTTTTTTATCTGGGCTTTCAGAGTCTGAGCCCCACTTATACCTTTCATGACTACAAAGAACAAAGTTTTGCATGTACCTCACTTGCACCCATCATTGAAGTGTTGATGACAGAAACATTTTGCTTTATCTGATGAGTGTTTTCATTTGTATAGAGCTGATAGAAATGTACGGGTATAGAGAAAATCTCATGAAGCCATAAACCCCCTGCATTTCAAGCTGATGGAGCTATAGTATGGGACACATGTAGTGGGTATAAATTGGGACCTTGATAAGTCTATAGACAAATTTGGCAGATATGTAAGATTTCTTTCCAATAATTTTATATCTATTGGCCTGTGTGCATTCCAACGTGCATGGGGGAACGATACCATACATGTTGAAAGTTGCTATCAAGTGGCTTCTGGTACACTTATCTGACTTTCATTGACCACTTACCACTTTAAAAGTCACTTTCATGGACCTTAAATCCTGAGATATGAACATTATTGAGAAAACATGGGATTTAGAGCAGCATGCTATGTATAAGATATTTCTATCACCACAAATCTCTACAAAATAGTGAAAACCCATTATATACCAGAGTTTGTGCCACTTCATGCTGCAATATTTCTTCTGTTCTGTGGTAATTTACGTGATTCTCGATAGGTATCACAGTTTTTTCTGGCATTTTCAATGTATTACATATATTAGATTAGAGAAATTATGATTTGATTACTGAATGTAAGAAAAAATGGAAATAACTTTTCTGTATATTTTGGATATTTTCTGTTATCTTTAACATTATATGTTCTGTTTATTTATCATCACATTTATGCATTAATTATATTTATTATTTCATAATTTTTATGTACAAGCATTTTACAAAAGTATTTAGAAGCAAAATACTTGTAATAATATTGTATGAATAATTACTTCATATGGTTAAATACTCATACATTGGGGATTTTTTTGTCTCTTAATATGTAGGAGAATATCATAAAAGTTTTTATTATTAATAAAAATATATAATCAAGATAAAAACCTATAATTTGTGTTTGTTTTCTAAAATTTGATTGACCTAGACTCATCACATTCAGAGTTATAAATTTCTCCCAGTATTTCCTGACTTTTCAAAGGCGATCCTTCTAGAATTCTGTAGATAACATGGAAAACCATTGTTCCACCTCTTGAATGATGTCATTTTTATTCTGATTCTGCGGTTGTTCTTCAGAACTCAGAAAAAGTTCTAGGAATAAGAAAAGTCACTTTAGGAAAAATCAGGAGAATAGGGCAGATGTAAAATTTTGAAAGCCATATCCTTTTGATTCCTCATCCACACCTTAAGATGAATTAGCAGGTGCATTCATGGCAAGATGATGGATGCTTTTGGTAATCATACTATGCTATTTCTTGATTTGAGTATTGTGCCGTTTGTTCAGCAAAGTACACTAATATGCGCTAATCATCGCCTGGTCCATTTCTCGCTTGTCAAGATGACTCCACAATAGTCCAGCATCATCTTTCTTCCCTACATACTTTTGCATCTCAGCCTTCTTATGAGGGGGAAGGGGTTGAGTCACTATGCTTCCTTTCTAAGCTCATTTTACAATGGTCTCTTTATCATATAGATAGATCCATGATTCATCTGTAGTTACTAAGTCACCAAAAAGTCTTCGTCTTTCTCCGAAAGATTTAATTTTCCTTGACAGCTTGTACACTGTGTGTGTGCTTTTGAAAAGTAGTCACAATAATTGCGGAACCCAGTGTGTGTTGGCACTTTGACATATCGCGTGGTGTTGATCTATAGTGCAATGTTAATAAACACCCACTCACTTGACATATGTAGTTTGTGAATAGTTTTCTACTCACTGCTTTCAGCAAGACCAGTCTCATTTATAGTGGCATAGCGTGAGGGGGCAGAAGGGGCCATGGCCCCGGGTGGCATACGAAAAGGGGCGGCGGCAAGCACTGCAATATTTAAATTCAAAAAAATATTTCATACTCCAAATCGTGCCGGCGCGACGTGGATGACGCTTTAATATATGCTAAAAGTTTATGTGAAGAGCTTGAGATTTCTTTTGAACCCCCCAAGACGAATCAGAAGGAAGCATATGTTTGGCGACGGAAGTAAGGATGTTCACTTAACGTTCGTAGATTACTTGAGGCGAACAATGTTTTCTTCAATAGACAGAGTGACTGCTGAAATCGAGAAAGATTCCAACAGTTGGTAGAATCTAGCACAAAATATGCTTTTTAAGGCCAGAAGTGGTATTGAGCATGGACAAACTTAACTTAAATCAAGCTTTTCAAGACATTAATAAAGAATTCCAACTTGAACGTGTGCGTCTACAAACTTAGCTGCAACAGACCCAGGCTGTAAAAAAAGAGCTCATTAGGTCCGGCTCTCTGGGTTTATTAAAATATATTGAGTTCAAACTTGAAGATGGCTTACCAAACATTGTCATAATGTTGAGATTTTTTTAACATCTGTCATCAGTAATGTTAGTTGCGAGAAAAGCTTCTGTTAGCCAAAAATTATCTCAGATCGACTGTCCACGTTAAGGCTAACAAATTTAGCTATTCTGTTAATTGTGAACATGAGATACATATTGATACGGAAAATTGTATAAAAGATTATGCTATGAAAAAAAAACAAAAGTGCATTTTTAATCAATAAAAAATGGAAGGCTTCTTTTTTTTTTTACTTTTATTAATTTTCTTGTCTAAGAATTAAAATAGAGGCGCCAAATTTCCGGTCGGTCCCTGGCGGCGAAAACCCATGCTACGCCACTGCTTATTTAATATTATTTGTATGGTTGCTTTGCTTCTCTAATTGAATCAAGTCCACCATTTTCTTAATCACCACTTGTTCATCACTGGCAGTATCATCCTTGAGTGAAGACCTTCCATTTCTTGTACCATTTGTAAAAGCCAATTTGAAAATGTCTTTTCTTCTAGACAATGTCTCTCTCTCTTATATGATGGAACATCATTTCCATAAACAACCATCATTTCATCATGGATTTGGGGGACTATTAACCTTTCAAATGAAGAAACTTGATCACACTGCAAGTGTCCATCTTCTCCATGTTTCAGGTTTCTTCAATCTACAGCTTCCTGAAACCAAACAAATCAACATTGATAGCAATATTATGTGCAGAAGGATCAATAAATATACAGAATAAATTTTGTATCCCGTTATCTTGGTTATTATTTTGTGATAATTAAAGTTTTAGGATACTCTTATGAATACCTATCATTACACAAGTTATTTGCTTTCAGTTGAGAATTAAAATCTGGTTTTTTGTAAAAGAGGTTGTTGGTTGTGTTTCCTTGCTTTTTTAATGGGTTTTCCTTAGTTGCTTTGAAGATGAAACAAAAGCGAATTCGGAAACATATTGCTGTGCCTCAGTCATTGATGGATATAATTCAGATTAGATTTATGCCCTTTGAGGAAATTGGACAATTTTTTCTTTCATGTGATCTTTTGAAGTCATACTTCATAAACCAGTTTCTGTACTTCATTTTAAGAACATTTATTTTCATTTAGTGTGTTTTTTCTTTTAATTCCTCTTGTCCATAGTATTTTTAAACAGAATGCTTTTCCTTTGCACATCTGATTGTTAGAAATTTGTGTTTGTCTTAAGACTGTTTTTTAAATAATTCTTTTACAGTTTATAAAATCTTTCGAAGTGAATACTAAAAGAAATAATTAGGAATTCAAATGAATTATGTACAATTGTTTTCAGCTCTCAGAAATCTTTAATTTCAAAAAATAGGAACAATTGGATCATCTGCGTGAAGTTGATGTCTCATAGACTATCCAAAATCCCTAAGAAAACTGTTGATCTATGTTTGGTTTAGTTTTAATAATGACTGATTTATTTATTTTATACACTGTCTTGGAGAATGTAAATATCAAATTGGTTCTGGATGACTGACATTTGTTGTACTTTTCTTAATGATAATTTTTTTTTAATTTTTATTTATAAAACCTGATATATAATCCTGCGTAAATCTGAATTAAGACCTTTTAACTGTCGATCTTTATTTGTGAGCCAAGTTTTTTGTGAATTTTTCTAAGATGTAGATTATATATATGATATATTCTATGAAAAATGATTGAAATTACTAATACTTTTTCACTTTTTTATGGTACATTTGAAAGTGAATTGAAATAATGCTGTTGTATTTTGAATTTTTATTTATATTAATGTTTTTTTTTTTATAAATTTAAAATAGGATGGTGTCTTAATCTTTCTAGATTTCATAAATTGTTCACATTTAGAATTTTTTTAAATGTTTGATTAAAAAAAATTAACACAAGTAGTTTCAAGCTCCCTTCTATTTCACACCCTTTTATTGTATTTAGTATTTACATAGATTGTTTCAGAATGTGATTATTTTATCATTAGAACTTTTTCTTGTAATATTTCACAATATATGTAGTTAGTTGAGCTGCAATTTTTAAGTAGTATTACAATGTTGTATAGTTAGCAAAAATTGCATTTTTCAGATTGTTTCAGAATGTGATTGTTTTATTATTAAAACTTTTTCTTGTAATTCTTCACAATATATGTAGTTAGTTGAGCTGCAATTTTTAAGTAGTATTACAATGTTGTAGCTAGGAAATAACTGCTTTTTTCAAATTGTATGTAAATATATTGTAATATATTTAACCACACATATTTTAAAATATAACAGTAAATTAGATGTCATTTTATGTATCATTTTTGCATCAAATTTAAAAACAATTCTTTTGGGTAATGTTATATTTATTTAACTGTGTATTAAATGTTATATATACCTCATATTGCAGAGGTTTTTTTTTGTTTCATATCTTTATACATTATTGAAATAAATGTTTGTATTTTCTTTGTAGGTAATACCGAAAAAATGGCTTTCAGCTTTCCCATGCTCTCACTTCATCAGTTGGCACTGCTGAAGGTAGCAACTCTCTGGTTGCTGACGATACCAAAATAAAAAAATACGTGCAAGAACACGGAAGTGTGTCTTGTTTTTCCGAAAAAAGAAGGATTAGTGTATATGGACGAAACGGAAGCGGGGGCTGAACAAGTTTGGATTTGTAAAAAGTTCCTACTTGATGGAACGCACATAACAAACATTAAATCCTTATCATGTTTTCTGCAATCTCTAAACGCAAACCAGAAATTTGATTCTGAAAATGTGAGAAACGCTGACATTTTGCCTTTTTGCAAATGGGAGGACCTTGTTGAAAAAAAATTGTTAGCTTTCTTAGTACCACAGCATTTATTCCCTCCTCTGATTGAGATGACTCGCATAGTCAGCATTGAAATCGACAAATGGATCAAAGACCTTTCCCTGATTTTGGAAAGGTCAGCAGAAATTGCACACACTTCCCAACGCTATTTCCAGTGGAATTCGCTTGCAAAAATCGATCGAGTTAAAACAGCAAGAATGTTAAATAATGAAGGATCAAATTTAGAAGATCTTTACCTTTTGGCTGTACATTACCGTTTGATGGATGATGTGCACATAGATAACTATACAAGAATAAGACTGAAAGAAGTTGCAGAACATGAGTATTGCGATAGACTAGCCATACCTACCGAATTTTGGAGGGAGTCTGCTGGGGAATTTAATATTTTTGGCTATCCACTAGACAACAGGGTACTCACTTTACACTTGAATTTAGAGAGACATTCCGTGGAATATGCAGATTTATATTGTTAGGTCTAAAGGAAATGAATGACACTGAAAGAAAACAATTATTAAAAGTTGTAGTTTTTTTATTTTACTTCTTGTTTTAAATTGGCCTATACAGAGCCAGTTCTTAAATATTTCTGAGCTATTGTTGCCATATCTTAGTCAAGATAATTATTATATTCTTTTAAGAATACTGTTTGAACGAATTATGCTGGGTCGTAAAGATTTTGATTACATTAATCTCCTAAAAGGATTTTGGTATCAAAGTACAGATGAGTTGAAAAAATTTGTGAAGACTAAATCAATTTATGAACCACTCATGTTCACAATCAACTACCCTGATGAAGAGAATTTTCCGAATGAAAACTTTTCAAAAGTGACTTTAATAATCGTTTCACATTTCAGTATCTGGGGATACATTACTGTTTATTCAGAACAAATCGTAATTATGTAAAAGAAATGCAGGCTTTTACTGATTTAATTGATCCAAGATACATAGAAGAGTTTTTCTACTTTAGTCATAAAAGCAAAAAAAAACCTTTCAACCATGGTCTGCCAAGCATCGTTGGCTTCTAAAAAAAAATTTTCATTACTACTGTGACATTTGACACATTAAATTTCTGTGTAGAGTATCATTTTTAGTAAATGTAGAATTTTTTTTTAATCTGGCTGCAGATTGATCCTTAGCAGACCTAGTATATTCTTTGAAAACTGTTATCAGTTTTTTTATTTTGACACCAAAGAGGTGTATATCAATTGCAACAGTATAATTTTGATGACCAGTTTCTTCTCCAGTGGGAGGCAACTGAGCTCTGAAAATGTCACACTGTACTAAGAATTTAATTTTGCCAAGAGCACCCAAGCTAAACAGGTACTCTAGGAATCTTTAACATGCTGCATAATCATACAACATTAATGTTGTCAATTTTTTTTTTTTTTTTTTTTTTTTTTTTGCATCATGAAAATTCACCTACTTGGGCTGGGATTGAACTCTCAAATTTGGGCATATAAGGTCAGTGCCAAACCAACTACACCTCCCAGATGGCAGTAAATGTATCATAGGGAAAGCTTTTATATGTCTGACTTTTATTCACATTTATAGTTCTGCATTCTGTTATTGCTGATGTTGCGAACATTACTGATACAAATTATAAATGCTTAAAAATTACTCCATCTCTTGTTGATAAAATGCTAAAAATAATTCGTTCATTTGGTATTTTTCTTATAAATTTTTTCTTACTATTGTGCAAAATAGCTCTTTTGCAATTCCAAATTTGATTGCGAATTCCATTGGACAAAATATTAGCCAACTCACTATGGGTTAATTTTAAAAATGTTGGCATTTAGTTTCATTTATAGTGGATAATACTTTCATATACTTAATGATTATCATTTGATCGTAGTCTTGATGTCAACATCTAACTTGGTGGTTAACTTCTGAATGTGTAGCAATTTTTTTTATAAACATTGTGTAAAAAGATAAGTTACTTCAATGTGCTTTTTATATTAAAGAATCTTAATTGTAAAGTCTGAAATGCTTTATATGTGACTGTATATGCTTACCTTTAAAGTTACTTAAGTATATGCGTTTTTATAAAGCAAGTTAATACAAAAGTAGATTTTTCTCTTGATTTTCTTATTAAAATTTCTTCATTGTGAAATTTCCTTGGCATTGTTTGAAAAATATTTGGTTATCTCATATGTTTAAAAAATTTAAAATGTTGAAATGTTCATTATTCAAATGTTTACTTGAAATGTTGTTCATGCATTGTTTCATATTTTCCTTGAAATGTAGATTACTCATTATTTTACTCTTTCTCAAATGTAAAGAGCTATATATATATATATATATATATATATATATATATATATATATATATATATATATATATATATATATATATATATATATGCTCCTATCACACTTGATGTGTTCAATATCTGTGTAGAAATGTCATTTTAAATAAATGTTTCTTGGAAAAATCAGTTGTATCTGACCAATTTATTTCCATCCAATGCTCTATATTCCTTCTATGCTGGAGTGGTATAAATGGTTAAAAATGTTCCCGTGCCTTACCCACAAAAAGTAAAAAAAAATAATTGGCTCTTAAGTATTTTTCTAATTATTTGCTATTGTAATACTGATGTGCAGAGCTTCATTAAGATTCTTATAGACCGTAACAAAATGTTATTTTTTTAAATGGTTTATATTGTGGTGAAGAAAAACCTGTCGATATTGTTTGGAAAGAAAGAGCCAATCATTTCTGACTCCGTTTTTAGTGGGTAGAAAAGTACAAAGGAAGAGCAGGGAGGCGAATGAGTTGGGAGGACACTAGAAAATAGATGGAGTTGGATGTAAGATAGTAGAAACTTAGGAGTACAATAAAGTTATATATAAATATATTTATCTCATATATATGTTTAATAATCTCACAACTTTGCATTACCTTACAACCTTTGGAATATTTCACTAACTTATTTCTTTTTAGAACATCATGTCAGTTTTTGAAAGCACTTTTGATTTTTTAAATGGTTTATTTTGTTATGATTTTTGCTCTCTTATTGCTTAAATATTTGGCTTTAAATCTAAGAGGCCAAAATATTGCCTATATTTTTCATTGTTTCATTCTTTAAAAATATAATTTTCGTTATGTGTTCTGTATGTGCAATTTCTCTCATAATTGTGAGATTTTGTATACTGTCTTTTGGAAATTTTAAAAATTGTTATAATGACATTTTTATCATAAATTTGTTCTCTATGGAATTTCAAAAACATATTTCAGTGTTTATAGGTACAACTTTTTTAAATGTAGTTGTCAATAGAAAAATTCTGCGATATTTTATGTTCATATGGATTTTAGTGAAATGATACAAAAATTAATTATGCTTCAATTTATAGATATAAGATATATATTTATACTGATTGAACATATATTTCAAAAATGTTTGTTAGACTATCGAAGCTTAAAATCGTAGCAAATAACTTGCTTGATTAATAACTTGATTAAATTATTATAAAAACCAACACTATAAATTTTCTTTCCAAAATATTTCGGAGAAAAAAATCTTTTTGTGTTAAATTTTCTGTTTGTGTATCTGAAAAATTGAAAACAATGAAAGGAAACAATGTAATGCATAGTCATCATTTTGTAAGGATCTTGAGGATTATGAGAACCATTTTTAAAATTATTTCGTGAAACTTTGGATTAAAAAGACAAAGTTCCGATTAAGTTATTACCTCATATATATATTTTTTACGATTAGCATTATTATGAATTTATTGGTAATCTGCAGAATGTTATAACACTAGGGAAAGTCAGAGAGAAAGTAGGTTACCCATATATTTTCTGGAAAAAGCATGTTTAATAATTGCCATTATCATTGATGCATTATAATCAGTTCTTTTTGAGTTTTCCAGTAGCCCTTGTTTAGCTTCAAAGTGAGGCATTAATCAAATATCAATCTATGGGTTTTCCAATACCTGCTGCATAAGTCTTTGGACTGCTGTGTCTCATCCACTTATGTAAATACTGTTCAATAATTAGAGTTGTCACAAAACATTTGCTGCCCCAAGTATATTTTAAACAGACCCAACAGCTGACAATCACCTAAAGCGGATGGTAAATCTGCATCCTAAACTAAGTTTCTCCTTGATGAATCGAGCTGTATATGGTCTGATATTGATGGAACTAGATTCTTCGAGTTTGTGTGGCGTAGGTTTGTATCCAAAGCCACTGATGCAAAAAAGAGGGCTCTATCTTGATTGGGTTTTATTAAGTAAAAATATTTGAATATTTTGAACCACAGTAAATTCTCCAAAGTTGACTATACAGATCCCCATGGGTCTATGAAGACTTGCAAGGGGTCTACGCCAGTGAAAAAATAATTTGGGGGTCTATGAAAGAGGCTCTCATTAAACCAGATCGTGACTTTAATCTTTAAAAAACATTTGATCTAGAGGAAGCCAGATTTTACCAATTTAACCGACTTATTTACTAAATTTAGTCAGATGAATTTGTGATTACTGGGCGACAGCATAAGTTTTATTAAGACAAGGACCATTTCTTTCCAGAATTAAGCTAAAGAAGTATAATATTTGACGTATCAAATCTTCTCAATTTATTACAGATAATCTGTCAAGGCATTTTACCCTGCGTTCAACATTTAAATGCCCTTGACTCAGATTTTGAAACTAGTTTTGAGATTGCTTTTTTTATAGCATAACAGTAGACAATTAGAGAATTCATATAGTGACATTGAAAAAAAAATCGTATTACAATAGGAACTGATCAGAATTGGCCCTAGCGAAGATCTTAAAATAAAGTTTAGTAAACGGATGTCAATAATTTTGGCTTTAAAAAAGACGTACCTATTTGTCGTGAATTATGGAATATTGTGAAAAAGTTTTTAATTGCTGTTTCTAGTGAGAGGGAGTTTCAGTGAAATTGCCAATCGCTCTCAAAAAAAAAAAAAACAGGAGATTTAGGGTTAAACGTGATTAGATTTACTAGAGACCTGACTGATATTAAATGTCGAAAATTTTTTATTGAAGCACCAGATTCCTCCCTCTCCTTAAAAGCTTTTGTTTGTTGTTCAGTTATTTTATGTATTAATTTAATTCATTAGCATGTACTAAAGTTTTAAACGCTATACTTCCCAACAGTTAGAAATATAATTCTTTTAAAATAAGTAGTATTACCAGACAGATAATCTGTCAAAGACATTTAAGTTGATAAATTTGCAAAAACTCAATATTAGATAAGCAAGGGTCTACACGAAACCGAGAAACATGGCAAGGGGTCTATGAGACAAAAATAGTTTGGGAACTTCTGTTTTAAACATGCAAAGCTTATTTTTACTTTAGCATTGACTTTTTATCGTGCTCTGCAGAACGTTGGAAAGGAAAGCTACATACCACCTACATGTATATTTAAGTGTGAGCTTCAGTGATCACCCAGGTTCTATTTGGCACCACGATAGACCTTTTCCAGAACAGTTGTAAAGAGTTTAGGAACTACCGAAACCGGGAGATTAAAAGTAACGTAAAAAAAAAAGTTGAACAATATTACAAATAACGTAGGTATTGGGAAATAAAATGTTGATAAAGAATACAAGATTTGTTTTATGAAAGTCGGACTTATCTATTAACAACAAAATAACAATTTGGCTGACAATTTTTTCCTAGCTTTAGTTTCCGCAAAATTTGCAATAGCTTCGGTTAAATCGAGCCTTGTTGCGACTTTGGTCTCAATTGCTATTAGTGATAAATGCCGAAGTCGAGAGTGGCCCACACCGTTTCTTTAATGATTTTTAATTTGCTAAATGATCCTTCAGCTTCTGCAGAAGTGACAGGAAATGTATAGAATAATAATGTTGGTGTAAATATATACATATACTTCTGGTGGATCGTATTTTAGCACTCCAGATTTGCTCATTAATTCCTTACGTAACTAAGAATAGTCTATGACTGGGTTATTTTATGGAGAAATAGATGGTAAATGTTAAGAAATTGAAGGGAAAAGTTTGTGCCTATTATATCAAAATACTTATTTTGGATGCCATCCCACTTTTGTAACAAAGTTGTTTCATCAATATTTAGTAAAAATATTGGTCATAGAAAGTTGAATATTTGTCAGACTGCACTCCTACCATTAAAACGTATATTTAATTGACCAGTATATATATTGTGTCTAGTACCTTATTGAAAATAGTAATTTTAAATATTTCTCCCCGGTTTCGAAATCGGTGACCAGAAGCTAATTCATCAAAATGTTTTTTAGCATTGTTGTTTTACCTTTTTCCTTGAAAATGGGGATCTATACCATATTTTCTTACAGTTTCGCTGGCTTTGTACATGAATGCTTCGAAGTTTATATAAATTTGCAACTTTGCTTTTGTCTCTGCTGAGGCTCTACTTGCCTCGTCCAAATCGATATCGCACTTTAGTAAAATTTTGGATGCTTAATTAATGTCATTCAACACGCAGTTCAAGAATTCGCAAAGTAACACGAACTCTAAGTTAAGCATTTTTGTTTTAATATGTGCTTCACTACGCTCACCTTTACTGGGGCTCTTGAGAACTATTTCTGATAATGCTATGGTTATATGAAAAGGCGTTTAATTGTAGATATCGTGTTGACCTAACTGGACCATTTAATCGGATGTAGTTTTTTAAGAGTGATATCCGATTCGCCAGCGAATTTTGTCAGTAGATCCCAAAGCTTAATGCTACACTCTATAAAAAAAAAAAAAAAAACGGCGCACCAAGAACGAGTTGTCCGATAGAGACAAAAATTGGTAGAAAGATTATGTACAGAATAGAAAATAATTAAAATTTCGGAAAAATTAAGTGATTTTTATTTCAGCGTTACATAGTTACAAAAAAACCCAGTTCGATAAGGTGTTGACCTACCTCTAGCCTGAATGCAAGCTGCCACACGACGTGGAATACAGTGATAATGCGCCCTGATGGTCTCCTGCGATATTTCTTGCCAAATTTGCTGTTATTGTTGGGCCAAGTCATCAACATTTAGTAGATGCAGTACCTGCCTCTTTCAAACTCTGACAGTTGCTCATAATGATCTTGAATCCCACGACGAGGCATTTTTTCAGTCGTTGAAAGGTATCTTAAATTGCAATGCAACAGAAACTTTGATCATCAGATTGAGAATTGCTTCTTATAGACACCTGCTGAGTGTGCAATTCCGATGCGCTGTAGCTCCCGCTATTCATTCATTGGACACCAAATTTTAATCATTTGCATGTTCGGTACAAATGCTTTTGCTTACGAAATTTCATTACAATCGGGCGACTCCTTCTTGGTGCATCGTTTTTTTGTTAGAGTGTATTTTCGAAATAGTTAGACAAGTCTTGCAACGTTGCGAAATAAAATCTAAATTTCCAAACAAGCACTTGTGACGGGGCTTTACGGAGTTTTCTTTTAATCTTGGGGAATCTTTAGGACCATCAGTTGAGTTATTTCACAGCCATCCCTCTCAAGAAGAAACCTTGATATGCCGATTAACTAGTATATATTAATAGTGGATGTTTAGTAATCGACGAAGAAGGAGAAGCTGAGTTGCTGAACGCAGTGCTGTTACGGTAAGAATCGAAATTTAGACGCGTGGTCATAGGACAGACTTTAGCTATTCAAATACACTGCTCAAATCAATTAGGGGAGCGAGCAAAAAAGTGAAGAAAACCATGTGAGACAGCCACGTATTGGCATACAATGCATAGTACACGCGAATCAATGCGCAATACAGAAAAAAGGCGTAAAAAATTTGGAATTAAACTTTAATTCTTTGAAAATATGGAAAAAACATGAAAATATGATTTAGGGCAACAATTTGGTTACGTGTAAACGATAAAAAAAGGTACTGTTTAGACATGATGCATGAGTTTTAATAGGGCGTGTGGTCTCCTCGAACAGCTAAGACTACTGCACACCTGTTTATCATGAATACGATGAGGTTATCGATCAGACTTTGGGGAATACTGTTCCACTCCTCAAGAAGTGCAATCTCCAAGTCTCGGACAGTAGCAGGTGGCCTTGGTCGCGCAGCAATGCTTCGTCCGAGCATGTCCCAAACGTGCTCGATTGGATTCAGGTCAGGAGAGTACGCTGGCCATTCCATAAACTGTATTGTTTCAGCTTCAAGCATGTTCTCCACCAGACGAGCTCTATGCGGTCGGGCATTATCATCCTGGAAAACAAAGGAATCTCCAATGGTTCCAGCGTAAGGGATGACATGAAAGTATTCTCCTCTGCATACCTTCGGTCTGTCAAAGTGCCATTCCGAATGATATACAGGTCCGTACGTCCGCCTATGCTGATTCCACCCCATACCATCCAACCAGCTCTTCTGTATTGTGACCTTTCACGAACGAATGCGGGGTTATTTCGAGTGCCCCTGTCCCTCCATACAAGAACACGTCGGGTGTCACACTCTAGACTGAATCGGGACTCGTCTGTAAACAGCATTTGGCTCCAGTCATGTTGCTCCCAATCTCGATGTTCAGCAGCCCATCTTCTTCGGGCCGCACGGTGGCGTGGGGTCAACGGAATGCAGACCATTGGCCTACGTGCATAGAGTCCTCCCTCGTGAAGCCGATTACGTACTGTTTGGCTGGACACCCTTCGTCCTGTTGCCAAGAGCAACTGTCTTTGCAGCTGCGTAGCATTCTCTGTTCTGTTTCGGACGGGCTGTTAACTGTATATACCGGTCATCAGTTGATGTAGTGCCGCGTGGCTCTCTGGTCGACGTCTAACATTTCTTGTTTCCTGGAATCGATTCCACAGCCTTGCAACAACACTTCTGGCGACTCCAACAGCGTCCGCGACACTACGTTGTGTTTGCCCGGATTACAGTCTGCCTATAACACGCCATGGATTCCGGTAAATAACGTTGTTGAGACATTCTCAAGTAAATCTAAAAATACTGCGCAATCGAATTTCACAGTTACGGCAATAAAACAGACGTTTCTGCAACATTCCGATTTCTGCCCTTATCTCCTTTTTCTGGTTTTTGACGTCATGAACTTTGATTTGCATATAAAGTTTTCTTCTTCCGTTTCCTGGTAGGCTTTACATTATGGATGATTCATTTTATGTTACTTATTGGTATATATCTTTGCTTACTTTTGTTAAAATCATGTGCTCCCCTAATTGTTTTGAGCAGTGTAAATTAAGAAAGCTAAGATTCTCAATATAACTTTGAGGAAAGTTAAACTATTAGGAATTCATGCGCTTATTCACATAATATTTTGAACTGCGATATATCACTCTTGATTTTCCTTCTATAGTAAGCTTGTCTTTGATTATTATATTTGATAATAATAAATTGGATTTCTCATGGCTAACTTGGGTCATTAATCCTTACCCCCTATAGATTTATGTCGAATAGATGAAGATATGGCTTCCCCAGGTGGGAGGCAATTACAATGACTCTCAACTGTTTTTTTCCCAAGGACATCTTAATTTCCCTAACCCCGAGGTAGGAGTCGGATCAGATTGAGGGTTTTGCCTGAACTTTTTTTTTTATCTGGGTCGGAAAATGTCGAAGAGTTTTTGGAATGCATTGAGAATAATGTCATGAGATACCCAGCGATTTGGCGTATGCATATTTAAAGGGTCATCTCAGGGGATGATCTAAGGATTGGTTTGAAATATTTGGATATGCTTTAGTGCACAGGGGACAGCCACTGACTTCGTACAATTAAAGGAGGCATTAATGAAAAATTTTCCTGCAGTTCGAAATAAGACGGAGTTGGAAGTACTGGTTCTACTCCTCATATCAAAATAGTGGTTAAGCGCCATCGGACTTTATTTATGATTTACTCAAAATAAATAAGCTTTTGGGACTAAACATGTCAGAAGCGGGTTTGGTCGAGCATATTATGGCTCGACTCGAACTTCGGGTTCAGGGCTATGTTCAGGTTAGAAACCCCACCACTAGAGCTCAGTTGTTACAGGTGATCTCAAAATTTGAAGAAAGATATTCGGCCAGCGAAACTCAGGGTTCGAATAAAAATTATAATGGGGAAAGACGAGATTGGGATCGTCGGAAGTCTCCCGACGATCGTAGAAGTAGAAATTGGAGGGATGCAGAAGTTTTGGATCAACTAAATGATAGGAGAGATAATTATAGAAATACATACGTGGGAATAGACCCCAGAGGAACCAAGAATTCGAGAACAGAAACCGGATTGACAGAGATGTTCGGGGATTCGAGAGTAGTGGCGGACGGTATTAGTTCCGAAATAAGGGTTCGAGTGACATTTTTACCCGGGACTCGAGAAATGGAGGGAGGCTATCACACACTAACCGTACGTACTTCGTGTTAGGCTGAATAGCCTTAATCTGTTTTTGTACACCATTATACACACCACTCATCACACTGGCTCACTGGCTATCATAATCTTGACCCACTCATTTCTGAAGTTGATGTTTTTGTCGATAAATAATATAGTTACCTGGTTGGCTAAATCCATCACTCCATGTTTGACGGCTGCATTAAAGCCTAGAAACACTTTTTGTACTTCTATATCAACTGGCTGTCCATCTTTCGATCTGGTATTACTGCATACTTCGCAGAAATGCTTAGCTGAGAGATCTATTTTGATATGTCCTGTGTCGTATCCATTATGACGACGAATAACGGTGACGCTCAAATTTGTTCTATCAAAGGGTTTTCAAGTTTGATCCTCAAACACTCAATCATTTTATATTTAATTGTTCTACTCAAATATCTTGTCGGTCTAAAAACACTAAAAATACATGATTAAAAAAACTTAATGCAAATAGTTAATAAAAAATAGGAACGAAAAAAATAAATAATAAAATGATGACAAAACTTAGAAATAAAAATCACTACCATTTGGGCAAAACTTGCCGCAGTATGTGATCATATCCATCGACAATCTCTACAAAGGATAGAAAATCTCCGTAGTATCGTTCTGACTTAAGTTTTCTCTGAAGGCCAAATTACTTTTTGATGTAGTGTAAGTGTCATAGCGAATAAACTTTGAAGAACCATTTTCCAAAATGAAGCTTCTTTGCGAATTTCATTTTCATGTTCCCTGTCAATAGTACTACTTTTAAATTAAGTAGAATTAAATTTGCAGGGCATATTTTCCGCTTGGATACTATTAGCCAAACATGTAAGATCTTCAAACATAATTCTATAAGTAGCAGAACTAGAGAACGACCATGACTTTGATGGATGAAATCCCTTAACACTGATTTCAAGACTATAAGGGCATAGAACTGGCGACAAGGAAAAATATTCTGAAGAAGGCCGAGGCCCACCCGAAGCTGTTGACCCAACGATGATGATGAAAAATATGTAACAATCCTTGAAAAATTTGCACGTAGCATAAATGCTTGTATTTAAAGATAGACACGACTTCATACGACTGCATATTGCTAGAGTTAGAAAATCGCTTAAAAATTTAATTTTAAAAAAATCTAAAGCGGATTCTGAAGAAAATCTTTGAAGTGTGCGTAGCATCAAAACCTACAGTTCCAACATGCAGATCTTCACGTTTTATTTTTGTGCAACATCGTGGACACACACAACCTCTTTCTTTTATTAGAGTATAGATCAGAGGTCCCCAGCCCTCGGGCCACCCGGGAAACATTGAATTATTTCCTTTTTATTTACTATGATGTATTTCTCTCGGGTTTGCGCGACTTTCCACGAAAATCACTTTATACTCCAGGTTAAATCACTTTATACTCCATGTTAAATCACTTTATATTCCTTTTTGGTGTAGTATTTTATTCTGAAAGAATATTTAAATACATTTAAACTAAAGTTATTAAGTCAAAACAATATGAAATATAAACAATCCTCATCCCCCACCTCAGAGGGCTGCGATAAAGTTATCAAACGTTGACCAGGTCGTGGCAGTAAGCAGGTTGGGTAGCACTGGTATAGATAATAAACTGTATGCATTTTGCGGTACATTTATAATTTTTAAAGTTTATTTTGAAAAACTTAAAATTCTTAAAAAGTAATCAAATCCAATGAGAAGATTTTGACATACTTTCCCTACCATTTGTTGTCACTAATAAAAGAATTGAATCTGTATATCCGCACGTATCCATTAAATGAACAAACAATATTGATCGACGACACAAATTAATTATTGTAATATTTGATGAGACACACACTTGCAGTGATCCGGCTTACATTCTTACAATCTCAACACACACTGTTAACATTTACATTTCAGATGCTGAGGCGTGGGCCGAAGCATTTTTCGAATGGCCAATATTTCGGCCCAAACCCAGGGCCGTTTTTAACCTTCCCGGTGCCCTAGGCACTTCAAATTGTTACATGTCCTCACTATTTTCAGAGCACCCCCTCCTTCAGTTCTTACCTTGTCAGTTTTGGTTCGGATGGGATTTTCCCTTTCTTTGTATTATCCACCACCAATTGTCCCCGTCTTGTCCTGGACTGGCAACCGTAAGGAAAGAATAGTGGCTTGGTTCGGCCACTCTCGTTCTTTTCTCATCTTACGACATCACGGACCACCCACCCTTTTGTATAAAGTAGTACAGTAAATTAATGAAATTGTTCGCAACTACAGTATAGAGTTTACAATATTATATGAACTGTTTTCAACTTGTTAATTATCATATTTTTCATTGCTTATTACTTTATAATCTTTTAATTTTAGACATCCTTATTCTTTGTTGAGTCACTGTTATTGTACTGGTACAACTAAGGTTTTCTTCGAGTTTTGATCAATACAAAATCATTAATAACATCATTGTAATCAATTTCCATGGCAATATCATTTTGAGTTCAAAGTAACATTAAACTATTAAGCTTTTCATTTTTCATAGGTCTAATTTCAGTCTTTACTTTCTTAAGGCTGTTTTCGCCATATACACAAGAGCGTGAACTTAACGCGGAGCACATTTTCAAACAGAAAAGATGCCTCAATTTATATAAAAATTTGTGACATTGTAACTCATGCATTTGTTTATAATATAGTCTTTTTAAAATTTCAAAATATTTCATAAATAAGTAGTTTTTTTCTTTTAACATATAAAGGGACATATCCTTTAGCATTACGGTATAGGAGAAAAAATGCGATGCACATTTTGTAAAAGAAAAAATGTGTCAACTTGAATAAAAATAAGTAGTATCATAAAATAAGTGATTATCTACAGGATAGTGAAGCGCAAGAATGTAATATTAATGTTTGAGTACTTTTATATCTGAAAAAATATTCCGAATTTGGGTCCTATTCTTTAACATTAGCCGAAAACAGCCTTAAGGGCAGAAATGTTTCTATCATGACTCATTATGTATTGTACGTTCGCTGTGTGTAACTTTGATTTTGTCTCGTATTTTGCCCTCCAGTTTTTTGAGCCGAAGGCACGTGTCTAGTGTGCCTAAGGGGAAAAATGGCCCTGCCCAAACCCCACCGGTGAACAGAATGTTCACTCAAGAAATATCAAATCAAAATTAATACAAAATAATTATTACTCAAATGTAATTGTAACAAAGAATTTAATACTGATATACAATACTACTAACTAAAGGATACATATTGCATAGAAGATGTACTAAGCACTAAAGTACACATATAATGAAATTTAAAACTAACAATAAATCTTCAATTTACGAATTAACAAATACAAGAACACACATATTTGAAAATCTCACAACAAATTTCTTTAACAGAGTGAGAGGTTCCGGCTCTCCAGGATCCTTCTCCACATATATTAGAGGTCGATTGTTGATGATTACTTCAACTTCTGAAAATATCGTCGTAAGTTCTTCTAACGTCAGAAAGGCCTTATGAAGCATTTTACTCAAAGGATCCTTCATAGTCTAGACAAAACTTTCGTACAATCCATCCCTCCTAGGGGCACGTTCATTTATGAACTTCCAGGGGATACCTTTATCTGCGACAAAATTTTGAAATTTAATGTCTTTCAAGATGTTGGCAAAAAAACCTAGCTCCTTTTGAGCCTCTTTTAAATGTACTGGTATTATCGGAGTATATTTCCTTGCGATTACCTCTACTACGAACGAGGAATCTCCGTAAAGCAAGTAAAAAATACAAAGTGGACATGTCCGATACAAATTCTTAGTGTGGGACAAACATGACTTCACACTAGGGATTGCAATACCGGTATACCGAATACCGCTATTTTGAGTCATTTATACAATTTTGTAATGCCGGTATTCACAAGCCTAAATACCGATTTCTCGGTATTTACTATAAATTTTTTTAATTGTCTTCACTATACGTTCAGAAATCTCCAACCTAGCAAAATAGTATACATTTTTGTTGTTATGTATCCCTAACGGGCGAAATTAATTAGATTGGGAATATAAAGTTGTATCGTACAATCAAGAGATGTAATAAAATATGTGTGAATTATCCAAGTAGGAGGGCTAAAAGTATTCTATTACAGCTCAGAGCGATACAGAGGTGAATTTGTAGCAGGATTCGTAGTCTGATATTCATATCTGTGAAAAGAAGGTTGTAATTGCGAAGCAAGTGCGTAATATTTCGATATTTTTTAAATTGGGGAGTTTGTTATTCACATTGGATTTGCATATCATACTTGTAACTACATACCGTCAGGATTTTATAAATGAAAATGAAAAAAGAAGAAAAGAGACTAATCAATTCAAATTTGATCAAGTTCATAGTAAATTTTCTTAAAATTTTTTACCCACAAACCTTGTCCACATTCAGAAGAATTCGGTACAGTTATCGAAGATGATTATGACACAAATGTCGATAGTAAAAAGGAATTATCTCTTGAACAAAAATTTTAAAATTAGTGAAACTAAAAAAAATTCAATAAACCAAAATACAATACAGAAATGAGTTAGATCCAAAACAATCTGGCGAGAAATCGATTTATTTGAAGATAAGAGATTTAGAGGTAAATACTTGAAAAAATTATATCGCATTGCTAACAGTACGACAAACAAGCGAAGGAGCGCTTGCAACAGCTGATAATATATTTTTGCCCAAAATTGCGTTCCAGGCTTAATGACAGTGCAATTGAAGCATTATGTTTTTAAAATCATGTTTCAAAAATTTGTAATAGTACCACAGACTGACTTTCTTACTCTTTTTTTGTGATATAAAGAAATAAGATATTCCTTTACTTTTTTGTGATTTTCTATACACTGTTATAATTTATAAGTTAAAAATTATTTTTTGTGATATTTACTCTCTAATAAAACAAAGAAACGCCTGCATTTTCTTTCTTTTCCTAAAACTTCTACTACCGGTATTAAAACCGGTATCCCGGTATTAAGATCTAAAAAATACCGAATACCGGTATTGAAATGTTGACCCGATATTACAATCCCTACTTCACACTTAAACAAAGAAACATAAGACCTATGAGCCTCTTGATTACTCTTAATAAGTATTGCACCTGTAAAATCAATTCTTATGCTTTGAAATGGTGGAGAATTTGTTGATTCTACCTTGCGATAATTGACCACTAAACTGGACAGCTATTTTAGCGTTATATCTTTTGTAAATGAGGCAGATCCAAATTATTGTCTTGTTTAATTAGTAACCTTTCCAATATACTTTTTTCGAAGTTGAATCAAAGTTGTAGATACGCCACAATGACCAATTCATTCATGTTCCAGTTCCATTGTCACAAGTAATTCTGTCAATTTACAAAGTCGAGGAAGAATAACAAGATGTTTTTCCCCAAAGCATAGGTCTGCTTCGAGCAACCGACAAGTAATTCGTTACAAAGTATCTTCATCCAAATGAGGCACTAAACTCTTTATTTCAGAGCTGTTTCGAAGTTGCTCGTAGCAATTTAAGGCTGATATCTCAGCAAAATAAAATTCGAATTGAACGTATTTGATCGAAAAATATTCAGCATTCTGTATCTCATCTGCAGTAATACACAAATTCATTGATTTGTTAATGCTTCTAACATTATTCACGAATAGAAAAACCAAAACAGTCACTTTAAATACTTTTTTTAAGGCTGCTGAATCAATTTACTTCAACAAGAGATTCTCTCTGTTGGGTAACTGAAAAGGATGCTCCAGTTCTTCTGAGTTCCAATTTTAAAATATCTTGGGGATGATTTGGCCATTGATCAGGTATCATTTTAAGGTAAACTCTGAGAGCCCCCACCCTTGGCGCCAAACCGGAAAAAGCGCAAGCGAAAACGAAATGGCGCCAAGCAAACCCGACAACGGTGACAAGTAAATATAGCAGTATAAGATGGATGCACAATGAAAATATATGTAAACAATACAGAAATTTAACATTTAAGATAAAAAATATAACAGCACTTACTTTCTTATTGTTGATCCTTCCCAAGTGGAGGGTAAAGTGTAACAAATGCTTTTAAAAAATTCTGGAAAGTCTCGTCGCTGAGTGAGTGATCGCGAGAGCGCCGCCATAAATACTCAGCGAGGTAATGGTCGAACATGCCTTTTGCGTGGCTGGTGTGATTACGGAGAAAACGTTTTATTGCCGATTAACTTACTATTGGAAAACCACGAATTCTTTCTTATACTTCTGCAAACATAATGCGTATTCACACCTTTTTTTCGACATCTCCATTCAAATCCATCCAAAAAGAACACTCTTTCAACAGCAAACACAACTCTACAAAACTCTATAAACAGCATTCAATAACGTAAAAATTCTAACGTGTATTCACTTACAAGCGCAGCCATACTTTCAACCCGGTGCCCAACAACAAAATGAAATTTGAAATGCGCGCCCACAAATGACGAAAATTCTAGAAAAAAGTTAGGGTTGCCATATGTTGTATTTAAAAAGCAAGGTTACCATGACGGCGCAATTATCGCCAACCAAAGTAATTCGCGCCAAGGGTGGGGGCTCTCCTAGGTGTGAACCCATTTTAAACCAAGGAGGACTGTGCCACCACAGCTCATGTACACGCACTTCGTGAAAGGAGATTTGCAGGGTTGTTCTGTCCTGGACAGTGTCCCCACTAATTCGGATCAGAGACCGTTTGGATCTCTAGAACACGATTTTTGATGTATGGTTTGAATGCCGAACTGCCGCGTATCCAGTAGTTTGAAATAAAAGAATCAGTCCAGTAATAATAATACCGTCAAATTTGAAACAAGATGGCACCTGTTTGGCCAACCTATCTGACAATCAGGCTGTTGCCAGTTTAAGTCGAGGCAGCTTCAATGATTTCAAAGGTGCCACACGACTTTTTGAGAAAACAAAACACATTTAGATTCCATTATTATAAGTAACAAAGCCCAAGTGCAATATTGTTCCATAGGCTGATTTGCTCACGCCTGAGAAATAATGTACTTCAAAATTTGATAGGCCAACTAAACAGTACTGTGGTATCTTTATCTCAGACAAGCCCTCAGCTTCACTACTCCACTGCTGCCATTTGTGGCAGCTTCTGAGTTCCAGTCTACTCCCAGAGTCCAAAAAGATCCTGAAATAGACATTTCAATTAGATAACGAATGGACTAAGAATTCCAATAGGGCTGAAAAGGCGACCAACTACACTCAGAATAAATCTTTTCGATTATATTTTACGTGACATAAACTTCAATAGATCTTTCGGATTGAAATAAATTAAATCCCTTTCTGAATCCGAAGCAAGTCCTAAAACCTTAATGGACGGTCTAAGATCCATAGCACTAGTTTCAGAAAGTTATGTCTCGACACCTTCTGGCAGCCATAACCAATTAAGTTGTTTCCAATTAGCTCGTTATTTGCGCTGTAACATGCCCGAATCACTGAAAAATTGCAAGCACTCCAAGATAGTACGTAGAGCGTCCGGAACATTTCGACCACAAATGATGTCATCAACATAAATGGAACTATTTAACAAGTCAAATGTTTGAGGATATTGCTCCTTGTACTGCTTAAAATGATGTTATAAAGTTGCTACAAGAAGGTATGGACTAGGCCTAAGTCCAAAAAGAATTACCGTAAAATTTAGTACGTATGGGTCGTTATTTCAATTATCAGTCCGGGTGAGTGAGTGAATATTAACGTCGCACTGTTCAGCTACACGAGGGCTTTTGGCGACCGACCACGTCATTTTGAACCATGGTCAAGTGACGAGGACGACACCTGAGCTGGCACTCCCCTCTCCTAACTACCACAGCACACCAACGGGAGGATGTTTCAGCTCTCGACAGATTTAACGTGTATCGCTGCCCTACACGGTGGGTCTTTAGTGGTACTGGGCTCGAACTCATGACATACCTGCCATGATCCGATACCTTTACCACTGGGTTACCACAGCCCCAATTATCAGTCCGGAAGAAACGTGTAAAATCTTGATCACTAAAGTCTAATTTGATTCGAGGAAAAGCCGATTTTACATCAGCTGTAAACACTACAGGATTTTTTCGAAACCGCAAGAGCAGTTCTAAAATATGGGGATGACAGTTTGGTCCCTTATGCAAATTTTTGTTCAACAATGAATGTCCACCTTCGTGACCCTAACCATCATACGTAATGCGAAGATTACTTGTGCTTTTGGATTAAAAACTGATCAAAATTTTATCGCAGCATAAGGCGTTAGCCAAGTCTCCACTATTTCAGTGATTTCACTGAACTGAACTGAACTGAACTTGTAGTCTTGTCGGTAAGTGTCACCGCATGATGATGTAGCTAAAACCCCCGACTATTAGGTAAAGAATCACGCACAAGAAGTACGCTCAACAATACCTTCAATAATATAGTCCTCAATTACATCCTTATACTTGCAGAACAACTCGTGATCCCATCTAGACACGAACGAACCCTTCAAAACGTTTGTGTGCAACAGTTTTATTTTGTAAAGCCTCTCTCATGGCTGGTTCCCTTGGCAAACTCACGTAATATAGACCATCTAAGAAACTAGTTTATTTATCAAAGTCAGAATATTCTCAGATCATTCATTTCTGGTGCTGTTGAAGTTCTCCATCAAGTTCACTGGTCGATAGATGTCTGGTGCGGAATATTCAAAAACAGACTGTGATTAACCCGGTATTTTACGAGGGCATGTTTACGGTATTTTGATACTTATCATTACTTAAGGACACTATTCGATTTTCAAGAGAATTTGCTGTTCAGTGCCATTGAGTCCAGAATGCGGTTCCAACACGAAGGCTTCCCGCCGAATCACACAGTATATTCGAGACACTTGCCAGCAACAAGTCACAGGATATGGTAACTGGACGGTCATCTGACCTGAACCCATCGAAATTCTTTCTTTGTTGATACATCAAAGCAAGAGTGTAAACAACCAATCAACACTGCAGGTACTTCGAAACTGTATTACGGATGCTTGCGCCAGCATCTCGCGTGCCATGTTGAAAAGTGCAGCGGAAAATGCGGATTCGTGTCCAGACGTGTTTTGTTGCAGAAGGACGCCATTTTGAGTATGACAGATAGATGAGCCTCATTTTCGAAAAGTGTAACGCAAAGTGTGTCAGTGTTTAAAGACAACGCAATCAAACACTTGTGCTTTGTGATTTTCATTTGTATTACTTTTGTGCGCAAGATATAAATCGACGATGCTAAACAACATTGTATTGAATTTTTTTTATATATCTCGTACACTTTTTGGTCAGCAAAAATTTCTC
Organism: Trichonephila clavipes; assembly: GCA_019973935.1. Classification (NCBI taxonomy): domain Eukaryota; kingdom Metazoa; phylum Arthropoda; class Arachnida; order Araneae; family Nephilidae; genus Trichonephila; species Trichonephila clavipes. The sequence goes on from BMAU01013668.1 coordinate 39,645, forward strand.
TATGCTTCTCCTCGTTAATTCTTCCTTTCAAGATTACGGTTGATTCAGGAGGAAATCACGACACGGCTGTCTCAACCATTGCAGATCCATCTCCATGCTTGACAATTGGAAGAAGACAAACACGATCATACGCTTGTTTAGGTGTCCTCCAAACGTACCCCTGTCCTGTTGTACGTCAGATGGCATCCCATTGGCCAAAGCCTTTTCATGCGAGCTCTGCACGTGTTTTTCCAAAGCTCGCTTCCAAGGTTGGAGACCCACCATGCGCCAAGGGACATGTTCGTCTCGATGCATTTCCCAATCGTACAACCACGTCAACCATTTCACGTACACGTCTGCGACTCGAGGGCAGTCTAAAAATCCACACTATACGCATCCGTAGTGTGAGGTTGATAAGCCTCCCAAACTCGGTGAGAGGGAGGACCACCCACTTAAAAGAAACTCAACTCGACCCCTTTGTCCCAGGTCAGATCCAAATGACTCGTAAACACAATGACCGTTTTTCCAAACGACCGAGGAATAGGCACACCAAAGTTGGGCTAAAAAATGATGGTATAAGGATAGTCTTGCTCGTAATACGTGACTCGATCCGGCCACCGACCCAGATTTCCAAACACAATAGTGGTGCAATGTCGACACTGGTCCAATAAACTGTTTACCGAAACCATTTTCTTACATGCTCTTGTCTCCAAGCTTGGTATTTTTTGGACAAAAAAAGGAGACGGGTTTCGGGCAAAAATGAAATTTATTTACAAAAAAAATATTTACAAGATAATATTTACAATATTTACAAAATAATATTTACAATATATACAAAAAAAAATTATATGCAAGAATAATTGCGTACAGACAGATCCAATGGTTCAATCACTTTGAACCCAGTAGTTTTTTTCACTTTTTTTCATTCGGGGCATGGTCAAGTCCATGGGAGCTTCTTGTTGCTATATGGCCAGCCCTGTTTCAAAATGATCCAAGAACGAGATGAGATAATTACTCTCGTCAACAGGGAAGGTACCGTGTCAAGCACCTGGGGTTCTTGGGTATGAGCCGGGGAATCCCTTGTGGCGTGTAGTCTCCAAATACGGATGCCATGATTTAATCTATTGAAGAGGCGTCCATAAGGGTCGGCTCCAAAGTCTCGACCACAGGAGGTGGATCTGGTAGAAGGATCTGAGGTGTCATCTGCACAGGTGGATCTGGTAGAAAGATCTGTGGTGTCATCAGCTCAGGTGGTTGAGGTGGTATCGTCAGCTCAGGTGGTTGAGGAGATCTGATAGAAGGATCCGAGGTGTCGTCTGCACAGGTGGATCTGGTAGAAGAATCTGAGGTGTCGTCTGCACAGGTGGATCTGGTAGAAGAATCTGAGGTGTCGTCTGCACAGGTGGATCTGGTAGAAGAATCTGAGGTGTCGTCTGCACAGGTGGATCTGGTAGAAGAATCTGAGGTGTCGTCTGCACAGGTGGATCTGGTAGAAGAATCTGAGGTGTCGTCTGCACAGGTGGATCTGGTAGAAGAATCTGAGGTGTCGTCTGCACAGGTGGATCTGGTAGAAGAATCTGAGGTGTCGTCTGCACAGGTGGATCTGGTAGAAGAATCTGAGGTGTCGTCTGCACAGGTGGATCTGGTAGAAGAATCTGAGGTGTCGTCTGCACAGGTGGATCTGGTAGAAGAATCTGAGGTGTCGTCTGCACAGGTGGATCTGGTAGAAGAATCTGAGGTGTCGTCTGCACAGGTGGATCTGGTAGAAGAATCTGAGGTGTCGTCTGCACAGGTGGATCTGGTAGAAGAATCTGAGGTGTCGTCTGCACAGGTGGATCTGGTAGAAGAATCTGAGGTGTCGTCTGCACAGGTGGATCTGGTAGAAGAATCTGAGGTGTCGTCTGCACAGGTGGATCTGGTAGAAGAATCTGAGGTGTCGTCTGCACAGGTGGATCTGGTAGAAGAATCTGAGGTGTCGTCAGCTCAGGTGGTCGAGGTGGATCTGGGATCTGAGGTGTCGTCAGCACAGGAGGCTCTGCAATACTCACGGGTTGAGGGGTGGACAAGGTCGTGGAAGGTCTGGCAATCAACACAGGAGCCACAGGTGGTCTGATGACGGGTGTGATAAACACTCTATTCCTCTTGGAGGAAGGCCCGGGCTGTATTTCCAAAGGCCTTTTGTTTGTCTCTGCAGGTACATGAGCCGGGGTTGGAGGCGGTAGCTTGTAGGCCTATTGATCGAAGCGTTTCATTTTTCTAAAGTTCCCTAGGTTAAATCCATTCTCCATGAGCTGGGGGATAATATCCAAACCAAACACAGTCTTTTGAACCGTCAACAAGATGTAACGGGTTCCAGCTGGGATCGGGTAGGCCGTGTGGGGTTCCAACACCATTCGATGATAGAGCATCTGATCATAGGGCTCAAAGCTCCTCCTAAACAAATTGGGACTGGCTCGACACCTGAGACTGAACGATGGAAATTCATAAATCAGCATGGGGACTTTGGTCGTTTGAATAACGTGAATCTCGCCAGACTTTACCGTTCGGAAGCCGAAAGTAAATTTTTTTTCACAAAAAACATGTTGTTGTAAATGTACACCATCCTCTTGTCGGTATTTTTCAGGGGTCGATCGGGATTTCTCAAAAGTCCCTTGGAGATTTTCTCCCACAAGACATCGTCGGGCCTGAATTCGTTCACGTGCTTGGCCTCCATGATGGCACGCTTGAAGTTATCCACCAGCGTCTTTTTTTGGTACAAATTGTCTTTGTAAAACAAGACAAAAACTCGTTTCGTGTTGGGCTCCTGATAAATGATGCAAGCACGGACTTGTCCCTGCCGAGCGGCATATTACAATGCATCGGGTTTCTCGGGCAGCGTCATGGGCACCACGGTCGGGGAAATGTGCTCGGGAAAGGCATCGATTTGGTCCATCGTGCTGGACTGATGTGAAGCGTCGAGTCGAGTCTTCTTTTATACTTTAAATCAGGATGTGGGCGGAGTCACCGGTAGCCAATCACGAGTGAAAAAAATGGGATTGATGGGTTGATGTAAAAATTGCACACATGCCTTGCACGGCAATCCAACGATGACATGTGGTCTGATTACAAAACGGACATTGCCCTAGCTCGCGTCCAGTTGAATTTAACAGCATCACAGGGGTTCGCTTGAATGGGCTCGAGGAGCTCCAATTCGCTTGATTTCCTTAAAGGTTTGTTTAGAATGTTGGTCGGTGACACAAATGGTACCGACATTGAGGTAGTGTAAAAATTTAAACAGTTCGTGGGAACATTCCCGATCCATGGCATACGAGACGACTTCGTTGGTCAGCGTAAAGTGAGTGAGTGAAGATTAACGTCGCACTGTTCAGCTACACGAAGGCTTTTGGCGACGGACCACGTAATTTTGAACCATGGTCAAGTGACGTGGACGACACCTGAGCTGGAACCCCCTCTCCTAGCTACCACACCACACCAACGGGTTGGTCAGCGTGAAACCACTGTTTCTAATACACAACATTGCCAAACCTTGGCTGTGGAAAAAGACTTGGGAATTTTCCTGGGAAGTGGGCATCAATTGCTGTGCATAAGGGGGTCTCCGAAACACTCTGTGCCTTTGATACGGGGGCCTGAAATCGGGTCTGCGATACAACCTGGGATATCGTGGTTTTCTCTCCTCGTTTCATCTTTCCTCATTCCTTCGTTCCTCATTCCTTCGTTCCCTGGATCGCGGAGAACGATGAATGACGGAATCAACCTTCTTGACATGGGTCTTCTTGGTAGGTGGATCAGGTGATTTAGAAACAATGGGTGATTTAGAAACAATGGGTGATTTAGAAACAATGGGTGGCTTAGAAACAACGGGCGGTTTAGAAACAATGGGTGGATCCACGGAATCTTTCAAAGGTGACTCGGGAAGCCTAGATGGTTCCCTGGTATCTTTCAAAGAGGACTCGGAAACGGTAGATTGTTCCATGGGGGGCAACGAATCATAAATCACATCTTGAGATGGTTCATTGGATGGAGAAGCTACTGGAGTCGGTGGCAAAGGTGAAACTGGTGTTGGCACACTGAATATGTCAATAAAATCATCATAGTCTGGGGAATTCATTTTTGCAGGAATGAGTATCCTGAGATGAGCGAGAGCTTTTAAACTCTACGGTCAAAAATATTTGAATACTAAAAAGAAAAAAAAATTTAAAAAAAAGGTTGTAATGATCTTCCATGTCATTTCTAAAAGCCACCAAGTTTGTTCAGTCTGAAAAATTTACGAGTGAACGAGAAAGTTGAGAGAGAGCTGAAGGAGGTCGAGATAATCTTTTTACTCGGCTGTTCCAACGCCAAGGATTGGAAGTGGTTCTGTCCACTCTTTTTCCCTGTAATACCCTTTTCAATATTTTAATTTCGCGTGACATACCTTGCACTTTAGAGTTTAACTCATTCTCTTTGGTTTTCAAGTCATTTTCTTTGGTTTTCCACTCTTGTTCTTTGGTTTTCAATATATCATTTTCCCTTTGAATCAGGTCATTTTTCTCTCTCATTAGGTCTCTTTCCCTTTGAATCAGGTCATTCTTCGCTTTCATCCGGTTGAGTTTGGCCTTTAATATCACCTTTTGGTTCATGGCCCACTCTTGTTTTACATTTTTAATTTCATTCATAATATTTTGTTGTTTGTGAGACAACACGTACATTTCGTTTTTAATCCTTTGAAATGAAACATTCCCCCCGTTATTTCCTTCCTTCAAATGCAATTTTTTGTTACCGTATAGATTCGAATACAGAGGAGTCCATTCCTCCGTTTCCTAGTAACGGTAGGGAATCACACAGTTTAAAAACTTCCATCCCGTCACATGGATGGGTACACTCCATTTGAAATTACCCCATGCATCTTCTCTACGTCTCGTCGTCTTTTCCCATTTCGCCACGTTTTTATTGCCCACCTGCTCCCAAAGCAATTTTTCTATCCCTCCTGGAAACAGAGTACAGAGAAAGGCAATACTGTGCGGATGCAAGGGTCGATTGATGTGAAAATGGGACCATTGTTCCGGATTCCTCAAATTGTCTGGAATCTCGTCCTTGTCGCACGACGGTTTCGGTTGACTCACGTACATTATGGTTCGCACCAGAGGAAATGCGCTTTTAATCTTGATGCATTTCTTGGCCCGACCGCTGTTTGGAAATTCATAACGAATTTTTCCCTTCCACACGTCTTCAAACGAACTCTCTTGTTCACACGCCAGAATCATGTGTCGATGTTGTATTTTACCCTTCTCATTCACCAATCCATCGCACAGGCACCAGACGGGTAACAGGACAAAATGATCACGAATCTTTTCCATCTCCTTACGAAACGTATCAAACATGTCATGTTTTACCATAATGTGAAACCACACCAAGTCTTCCCTCAGATAGCGCTGGACCATTCCCCACACATCTTTTCCCAAGCCCCCTTGAAATTCGACTCCTTCCTCCCACATCTCGGGTTTTTCAAATAGAGAATCGTAAAACCCTACGTATTCACTCACTCTGTCTTTGCGACGACCCTGCATTTCACGAGGCACGGGTTGAAAGTCTCTACATCCACATGCTTCCTCCTCCTCCACTGTCTCCTCTTCCTCACTTTCCTCCTTGGCATCCTCTACGAAATGTTGCAAGCACGCCGTGACATGGTTTACGTTTTCGGGACGATTCTTTTGCCCATGAGGCCATTGTTTCCTTCCGAAACAAAACAGGCATTGCTTACGACGGTCCAAATGATGTTTCTCGGACGCATGTTTACCATAAAAGTGACGTATGGTCATTGGCTCCCGACATTCTGGACAGCACACAAGAGTGCTGGACCATCTACCGAGATGTCTGTAAAAAGAGGCAGACGACTTGAACATGTCCCTCGTTGCTGTCCCAAAATGATTATGTAACAAGTGAGTATTGACCTTATTTATTAAATTATATTTTTAAAAAATGCTTGGCCTGTTTCCATTGCATGCTTGCCCTGTCGCCAATTCATGCTTGGCCTGTCGTCAATTCATACTTGGCCTGTCACCATTTCATATTTGGTTTGTTTCCATTGCATACTTGGCCTGTCACCATTTCATATTTGGTTTGTTTCCATTGCATGCTTAGCCTGTCACCATTGCATGTTTGACCTGTCGCCATTGTATGTTTGGCCTGTTACCATTGCATGTTTGGCCTGTTTCCATTGCATGTTTGGCCTGTTTCTCCTCCCCACTTGGAGTTTTCTCGTTTCATGCTTGGCCGTTCCCCATTTCTCTTTTTACCTTTGAGTCTTCTCGTTTCAGGCTTGGCCCTTTCCCCATTTATGTTTCATTCTTTGAACGATGCACTCCTCCGTTTGAACGGTGCCTACCCTCGTTCTACAATTGGAAGAAGACGGGACTCGATTGAAACGCCGGGATGCCCAACGTTGAATGGTGCCTCTTATTACCGTCTGGAGGCTTCCATTACAACATTTATTCCAAATCTTCCAAATCCAACTTGACCCGTTTCATGATTTTTTCAAAACAATTTTCATCCTTGGTTGTATTTTGCTTCAAATCTCTAGTATTTACTTAAAAAAGACATACAACTTGACTCTTTACAGGCCTATTTACCTGCTCAAAACTCTCTCATAAAACCTTCTCATTTTGCTTTAAATCTCTAGTATTTACCTAAAAAAGATACAAAACTTGACCCATTTCATGATTTTTTTAAAACTATTTTCATCCTTATAAAATGGTTGTATTTTGCTTCAAACCTCTAGTATTTACCTAAAAAAGATACAAAACTTGGCTCTTTACAGGCCTATTTACCTGCTCAAAACCCTCTCACAAAACCCTCTCATTTTCGCGGTTACTACTTTAAGAAGGAACCTTTGTGTTTCTGAGGTATGACGTCATGAGTTTATGTAATAATAAGGTGAGTGTCTTGATGAAAATATAAAGAATAAAAAATTAAAAATAATTTAATGAATAAAAATAATTTAATAAAATACAGATGAAATGAATAAAATAAATTTTAACAATGTTTGTAAAAATATTTTCCTAAATAATTCTTTTTATTAGTTTCCAAAAGGATGCTTCTCGGCCAACGTTGGCGAGAGGAGGGACCCAAAAAAATGGGAGAACAATTACTGGTCCCGAGCTATGCTCCTTTCCAGTAATCATTCTCCCATTTTTTTGGGGCTCAATACAGTGTCTAAGGTGCCATCAGTGGGTTGGGTGTTCTGCAGAGGGGGCAAGTGTTGCTCACATCCAGGTGTCGGAGGAGGCAACGCAAGTGAAATGCATGACCACATTGCGTCTTTTCCGGCCAGTGCATCGTGCTGAGGCAAATCGAACGCGAGTCTGGCGCTTGGAAGACGCAATCGGGCCATTTCTGCCCAAAACACAAATCCAACACTGCTTGAGCCAAAACGAGTCCAGGTGGTTAGATTTTGAGCACCATAGCGTCTCCAAGCCTTGTACACCAAACCGTACAGTTTGGGTATGGCATATTGTGTCCATAAGGCTTGGATAAAGGCGCCTTTTCCTTTGGCAGCCTCTTGCTCCATGTATTCACTATCCAGGTCGACAGGTTCGAAATAGGAAAAACTTTCAAACCAAGGCACATCATGGGGCTCGTGGTGAGGTAGGATTTCCATCATCAAATCAATAATGTTCACGGCATAGATGGTTTCCATTTCAATCTCCTCGGAAGGTTTCAAACGAATTAAAACGGTCCGAAAATTCATCATGAAGGTGATGTAATCACCGAGGTCTGCCTTTTGGTACATGGAGAGATGCAGTGTGAAAACTAAATCGTGTTCCATGTCTCAAAAATAAAATGATGCGACTAGCTTCTGAGCCCTGCTTTTATAGTAGACGGAAGGAGGAAGTCGGCTGATAAGGAAATGTGTGATAAGGGCTTTCAAGTATGAAATGAAAGACACATGTTTGAACAATCAATCTCATTTATTGATACCATTTACATTGGTGGGTTGAATAATGAATCCATTGTTACCCAATTTCATGAGAGGATGATTTCTAGGCACCCACAAAACAATGCTGTTTGAAACCTCCGAGGGTTCCTGTTTGAGTCTTTTATGGGCCTGTGGTTGTTCCATGCGCCTCTTTCCAAGATCCAGGCGTTTGACATGAAGGTAGGGGGAAATTGTCTGGGTACTCTTGTCACAACGAGAGATCAAGGGTGGTGTCACCTCGACATTATCCATAAAAACAGAGGGATCCACCAAAAGTTGTCTCTCAGGTTCAACAGGTGGAGTAGGTATTCTTTCAGGTTCAACAGATGGAGTAGGTATTCTTTCATGTATTTGAGCAGGGGGGGTAGGAATTCTCTCAGGTCTTTGAGCAGGGGAAGTAGGAATTCTCTCAGGTCTTTGAGCAGGGGAAGTAGGAATTCTCTCAGGTTCAGCAGGTCTCTCAGGTTCAGTAGGTGACATTCTCTCAGGTCTTTGAGCACGTCTCTCAGGTAGAGAAAGTCTCTCAGCCCTCAACCAGGCCTCATAAACCATCTGTATGGATGGTTTCGATCCGTTTTGCATCCGACGCATGTCCTGCACCTTTTGGATAAAGGTTTGGACCCACAGTCTCACCAAGATTGAATTGGGGACGGGAGAGTCTTGGACATGCAAGACGGGAGATGTTTTGTAACTCTCCACAAACAAGTTGCTAGGGTTCTCCACCAGAGCAGAACCCGCATTGAGACTGATGGCAAAACTCGTGGCTAACGACGACAGTTCGGCATTCAAAATGTTAAAGACGACATCGGGAGTCACCAGTTTTGACTTTTGCGTCATGATGGGATACAGTTTGTGGGCCGGCAACACATCTTTGCCTTGAATGACGAGGTTGTCGAATCGTTTGGCAAATTCGTATACTTTGGAACGACCGAGTAGGGCTCCAACATCCACCAGTCTAAAGTAGAGCTTGCCATCCTTTCCAACCATAGCAGCTAATGGATAGTGTTGATGAGGCAGGAGAATTTTGAACCACATGATGACTCTTGAAGAAACACTGAGAGTGAATGAATTGCAACGGAAGGCTGTCAAACTTTTATATAATCCAAAAAAAAAAATTTTTACATGATTAAACATTTTACAGCTGGCCAATTATGTCCATGCTTCACCTTACATTCCTTGAAGAATTTCCCTGGTGTTGGGTAAAACCACTTTTGACATAATTGTACATTGTCTGCCAACGTACGCTGTTTTCGTCCGTCATAAGCATGGCAAGGGGAAAATATTCTTTTCCATTTTTTAAAATTTCCTCCAATTTTGCTTCGGTGGGTTCGCCGTGCAACATTCGTTCTTGAAACACCATCGATTCCAACAAAACGTGGATGGCACAATCATGGGGTGGCTCTTCTCCCCGACCACACACTAAATAATCCAGTTGACAAGAGCACGGATCGGAGACGACTGGCATGGCGACACGATCAATGTTCAAAAGAGACGATAAAATTTTCAAAAGGCACAAATGCAAGATGAAATTTCGAAAGGCACAAATGCAAGATGAAATTATTATTGTAGAAAGGTGTTAAGCGTACAAAGTGTTAAGTGAATTAAATTTTTTTTTAGTATTCAAATATTTTTTGACCGTAGAGTTTAAAAGCTCTCGCTCATCTCATGATACTCATTCCTGCAAAAATGAATTCCCCAGACTATGATGATTTTATTGACATGTTCAGTGTGCCAACACCAGTTTCACCTTTGCCACCGACTCCAGTAGCTTCTCCATCCAATGAACCATCTCAAGATGTGATTTATGATTCGTTACCCCCCATGGAACAATCTACCGTTTCCGAGTCATCTTTGAAAGATCCCATGGAACCATCTAGGCTTCCCGAGTCACCTTTAAAAGATTCCGTGGATCCACCCATTGTTTCTAAACCACCCGTTGTTTCTAAGCTACCCATTGTTTCTAAATCACCCATTGTTTCTAAATCATCCATTGTTTCTAAATCACCCATTGTTTCTAAATCACCTGATCCACCTACCAAGAAGACCCATGTCAAGAAGGTTGATTCCGTCATTCATCGTTCTCCGCGATCCAGGGAACGAAGGAATGAGGAAAGATGGAACGAGGAGAGAAAACCACGAGATCCCAGGTTGTATCGCAGACCCGATTTCAGTCCCCCGTATCAAAGGCACAGAGTGTTTCGGAGACCCCCTTATGCACAGCAATTGATGCCCACTTCCCAGGAAAATGCCCAAGTCTTTTTCCAGAGCCAAGGTTTGGTCATGTTGTGTATTAGAAACAGTGGTTTCACGCTGACCAACGGAGTCGTCTCGTATGCCATGGATCGGGAATGTTCCCACGAACTGTTTAAATTTTTACACTACCTCAATGTCGGTACCATTTGTGTCACCGACCAACATTCTAAACAAACCTTTAAGGAAATCCAAGCGAATTGGAGCTCCTCGAGCCCATTCAAGCGAACCCCTGTGATGCTGTTAAATTCAACTGGTCGCGAGCTAGGGCAATGTCCGTTTTGTAATCAGACCACATGTCATCGTTGGATTGCCGTGCAAGGCATGTGTGCAATTTTACATCAACCCATCAATCCCATTTTTCACTCGTGATTGGCTACTGGTGACTCCGCCCACATCCTGATTTAAAGTATAAAAGAAGACTCGACTCGACGCTTCACATCAGTCCAGCACGATGGACCAAATCGATGCCTTTCCCGAGCACATTTCCCCGACCGTGGTGCCCATGACGCTGCCCGAGAAACCCGATGCATTGTAATATGCCGCTCGGCAGGGACAAGTCCGTGCTTGCATCATTTATCAGGAGCCCAACACGAAACGAGTTTTTGTCTTGTTTTACAAAGACAATTTGTACCAAAAAAAGACGCTGGTGGATAACTTCAAGCGTGCCATCATGGAGGCCAAGCACGTGAACGAATTCAGGCCCGACGATGTCTTGTGGGAGAAAATCTCCAAGGGACTTTTGAGAAATCCCGATCGACCCCTGAAAATACCGACAAGAGGATGGTGTACATTTACAACAACATGTTTTTTGTGAAAAAAAATTTACTTTCGGCTTCCGAACGGTAAAGTCTGGCGAGATTCACGTTATTCAAACGACCAAAGTCCCCATGCTGATTTATGAATTTCCATCGTTCAGTCTCAGGTGTCGAGCCAATCCCAATTTGTTTAGGAGGAGCTTTGAGCCCTATGATCAGATGCTCTATCATCGAATGGTGTTGGAACCCCACACGGCCTACCCGATCCCAGCTGGAACCCGTTACATCTTGTTGACGGTTCAAAAGACTGTGTTTGGTTTGGATATTATCCCCCAGCTCATGGAGAATGGATTTAACCTAGGGAACTTTAGAAAAATGAAACGCTTCGATCAATAGGCCTACAAGCTACCGCCTCCAACCCCGGCTCATGTACCTGCAGAGACAAACAAAAGGCCTTTGGAAATACAGCCCAGGCCTTCCTCCAAGAGGAATAGAGTGTTTATCACACCCGTCATCAGACCACCTGTGGCTCCTGTGTTGATTGCCAGACCTTCCACGGCCTTGTCCACCCCTCAACCCGTGAGTATTCCAGAGCCTCCTGTGCTGACGACACCTCAGATCCCAGACCACCTTGACCACCTGAGCTGACGACATCTCAGATCCTTCTACCAGATCCACCACCTGCACCGATCCCACCTGAGCTGACGACACCTCAGATTCTTCTACCAGATCCACCTGTGCAGACGACACCTCAGATTCTTCTACCAGATCCACCTGTGCAGACGACACCTCAGATCCTTCTATCAGATCTCCCTCAACCACCTGTGCTGACGATACCACCTCAACCACCTGAGCTGATGACACCACAGATCTTTCTACCAGATCCACCTGTGCAGATGACACCTCAGATCCTTCTACCAGATCCACCTCCTGTGGTCGAGACTTTGGAGCCGACCCTTATGGACGCCTCTTCAATAGATTAAATCATGGCATCCGTATTTGGAGACTACACGCCACAAGGGATTCCCCCGGCTCATACCCAAGAACCCCAGGTGCTTGACACGGTACCTTCCCTGTTTGACGAGAGTAATTATCTCATCTCGTTCTTGGATCATTTTGAAACAGGGCTGGCCATATAGCAACAAGAAGCCCCCATGGACTTGACCATGCCCCGAATGAAAAAAAGTGAAAAAAACTACTGGGTTCAAAGTGATTGAACCATTGGATCTGTCTGTACGCAATTATTCTTGCATATAATTATTTTTTTTGTAAATATTATTTTGATGTTAATATTGTAAATATTATTTTGTAAATATTGTAAATATTATCTTGTAAATATTTTTTTGTAAATAAATTTCATTTTTGCCCGAAACCCGTCTCCTTTTTTTGTCCAAAAAATACCAAGCTTGGAGACAAGAGCATGTAAAAAAATGGTTTCGGTAAACAGTTTATTGGACCAGTGTCGACATTGCACCACTATTGTGTTTGGAAATCTGGGTCGGTGGCCGGATCGAGTCACGTATTACGAGCAAGACTATCCTTATACCATCATTTTTTAGCCCAACTTTGGTGTGCTTATTCCTCGGTCGTTTGGAAAAACGGTCATTGTGTTTACGAGTCATTTGGATCTGACCTGGGACAAAGGGGTCGAGTTGAGTTTCTTTCAAATGGGTGGTCCTCCCTCTCACCGAGTTTGGGAGGCTTATCAACCTCACACTACGGATGCGTATAGTGTGGATTTTACAGACTGCCGTCGAGTCGCAGACGTGTACGTGAAATGGTTGACGTGGTTGTACGATTGGGAAATGCATCGAGACGAACATGTCCCTTGGCGCATGGTGGGTCTCCAACCTTGGAAGCGGGCTTTGGAAAAACACGTGCAGAGCTCGCATGAAAAGGCTTTGGCCAATGGGATGCCCTCTGACGTCACGCTCCTCGAGCATATATAAAGCGAGCCACTCGCCGCTAGAATCATTCTGCTGTTTGAAGCAACATGTCTGTTTTGAGTCAACTAGCCTATTTTGCTCATGCCAACGTGTTTCATCACTAGGGCAAGACAGTGCCCATCGAATTGTCATTGCCACGATTCCCAGGGATGGAAGCGATCTCGAAATCATGTGCATCACCGTGAATCATGCCGGGCAGACTTCCAAGTCCAAAGATTTTCGATCCAACTGCCAAGAGAATGCCCGTCTTCGTCTGGTACACCACCCGTTACCCAAGAGTGTGCCCGTGGAATACCTGTCCTTTTGCGTGAGGGGCAAGTTTAGTCAGCTGGCCCGAGGCAACAGGGGCCTGATGAAGGTCAAAGGAGGGGAGCAACAAGAGCTCGGACTGTATACCATGGCCCTGGAGAACCTGCCAAAATTCAAAGACATTTGCGATGGAACCTTTCCCAACCCCGTGCATGAGAGTGTGCACGAGGAAGAGGACATTTCGTACTGCACCATGCTAAAATCGTATCAATTTGCCAAATACCTGCAGCAGTTTAATAAGCTGCATGCTGAATGGAGCTATACAGTTACGGTACAGTAAAAAAATGGACATTGACCGGAAAAAGGGGGATCGAGTCGACACAAGAGTCGACTTGGTCCCCCTTTTTTCGGGCCAAATAGTGTACCAAGATTAAAGTGCATATTTTAAAAACTTGTGCTGAATCGTGCTGTTTGATGCACCAAGATTGGGTTCATCTGTATTGTGGAACCTTGGCGCAGTTTGATGCAGCAAGATTGGATTCATCTGTATTGGGGAACTTTGCACTAAAGATTTCTTTCAGCAATGTCTTGTGATTCAAGGTTGGAAAAGCATCAGCCAATAGGAATCGATTCACGTGACCCAGCAGAGTATAAAAGGCGAGCGCTCATCCACCAGAGACATTCTCACTTAGTCTTTTTTGCCCATGCCAACGTGTTTCACCATGGTGGCCAGCCTGTCCCGATCGAATTGTCCATTGCCAGCATTCCGGAGGATGGCAAAGACCCGGAAGTGATTTGTATCACGGTGGACCACTCGAATCTCCTTACGACTGCCAAAGACAGCCGGGCCAACAGGTACATCAATGAACGGCTCAGCTTGAAGAGCCACCTGCCCGGATCTGTATCTCTCGAATACCTGTCTTTCTGCGTCAGGGGCAACTTTTGTCACCTGGCCCAAGGAAACAGAGGCCTCATCGTCATCAAGGGCTCGGACCAGCGGAAAATTTTTGAAAAGCTTGGACTTTTTACCATCAACCTGGAAATATTGCCCCATTTCCGGGATTTGAATGACCGCACCCTGCCTGACCACCTGCACGATGAAATGCACAAGGACTATGACATTTCCGAGTGCACCATGATGAAATCCTATCGATTTGCGCGATACCTGCAGTATTTTAACAAGCTGCAGGCTGAATGCAAAAGACAAACTGCCCATCTAGTAGAGTGAGTGAAAAAAAAATTACCGAAAAAAGGGGGACCGAGTTGACACAAGAGTCGACTCGGTCCCTTTTTTTTCAAGACACACAATATGCCAACGTTGGAAGGTACCTTTTTTAAAACATGCGCCAGCCAATAGAAATCGTTTCACGTGACCTCATTAGAGTATAAAAGGTCAGCAGCCAAACATTCAATCATATTTTCATGCTAAATGTTTTTCGTTATCAGGATTTGAAGTGATTAATATTCTCAAATTCTGGCAGTCTTATCGGTAAATGTTTTGAGCCAAAATCTTCAAGTCCGAAAATTGGGGGTGGTCCCCCTTTTTTCGGGTCAATTACTAAACCAAGATTGGAATAATATAGATTAGACTTACCTGTTGTGTCGTCTTCACACACCAAGATTGGAGGGTTTGTCTCGTTGAGTTCGCTGGTGTCCTCTGTTTTCTCACCAAGATTGGAGGGTTTGTCTCGTTGAGTTCGCTGGTGTCCTCTGTTTTCTCTCCAAGATTGGAGGGCTTGTCTCGTTGAGTTCGCTGGTGTCCTCTGTTTTCTCACCAAGATTGGAGGACTTGTCTCGTTGAGTTGGCATATCCTCTGTTTTCTCACCAAGATGCATACATTTCATTTGACATGCCAAGAATTTCATTTAACCCCTTCAAGATGTCTGAATTTCATTTGTTGATGACCCCTGTCTAAATTGTCTCTCTGGGATGGAATGAAAAAATTTCTCTCCCCCCGTGATAAAATATTTTTGGGAGAAATTTGAAAAATTTTATGCTGTTCATACATGGTTGCTCTCAGTAGAAATTTGAAGGATAATTGAATCGAGAACCTAAAGACAACTTTGGGATAAAAGATTGGGTGAAAAGTGGACAATAGTCATACAAAAGAGCCGTTTTAACTTTCCTTTTGTATTGAAACCTTAAATGCAAGTTTTGGATAAAAAGTAGGTGAAAAATGTACAATAGTCATATAAAAAGCCGTTTAAAATGAAAAAGTGGGAATAAAACAACAAAAATACAGCGTTGAGATGGTTTTCGTTTCAAACGAGATGGTTTCAAAAAAGGTCGTTTTCCATTTCCAATCATCTTTTGAAAGGGTCACGGTGCTCAACTATTTTTTCGACCGACTGTAGACGTAATAATAGATAATAAGCCGATACGTGCTCTAGTGATTTCTGGGGCATCGTTTTCTGTCATATCCGATGAGTATCGCCGATTTTTTTTTTTAAAGAAAGTTCTGTTTACTGATGCCAAGAGCGTTATGCTGAAAGTCGCGGATGAAAATTTTGTTCTGCCATTAGGAAAATGGGTTTTACGTGTCCGTATAAACAATCGAGAACTGCCTTTTGAATTTATTGTTTTATCACATTGCAGCCATGACGTCATCCTAGGATGGGACTTTTTGAGGCATCTCAAGCCGTTATAGACTGTGGACAAAAGGAACTTGTTCTACAAGACATCTGTCGAGACTCCACAGCACCTGATGCCTGGAAATTGTATGCCACCAGGGACTACACACTTAAGCCGCATTCTTTAACTCGAATAACAGTATCAGGATATCAAACCCGAGGAGATATAAATGTAGTTCTAGACGGCAGCAAACATTTGCTCTTCGAGAAAAATATTGCTATGCCGTCCATGGTATCCAGATATCGTAATGGAATAAGTGATGTCTGGGTAGCCAACCTGCAGTCCCGAAACCAAATCATCCCTAGAGGAATGTGCATAGGCCAAGACGAACCGCTAAATGAAGGGCATCTATGTGTTATTTCCGACACATCGTGTTGCTTGGATGACCAGCAGGAAACATCGGAGTCACAGATGAATTGTTCGCTAATGATGCCACCTGAGTTGAGTGGCGAACAAAGAAACAAGCTATCCGAACTACTCCGAAAATTTTCTGGACTTTTCACGAAGACCGACAAGTCGACAGCCGCGAAGACAAATATGAAACACAAGATTTATACTGGGAATCATGCTCCAATCAACCAACGTGCCTACAGAGTCTCGCCGACTGAAGGACGCATCATTCATGAAGAGGTTCAGAAAATGCTTGATGAAGGTATCGTCCAACCCTCTGAAAGTCCTTGGACATCACCCGTCGTGCTCGTAAGGAGAGAAGACGGTAGTTGGCGTTTTTGCGTCGATTATCGCAAGCAGAATAGCGTCACGAAAAAAGACGTTTATCCTCTGCCTCGTATTGACGATATGCTCGACTGTCTGAAAGGTGCCAAGTTCTTTTCTTCCATGAATCTCCGTTCTGTGGTTATTGGCAAATAGAAATAGACGAAGCAGATCGTGAAAAGACGGCATTTATTACTCCCGAAGGCTTATACTAGTTTAAAGTCATGCCGTTCGGTCTCTGTAATGCACCTGCGACCTTCGAGAGAATGATGGACAATTTGCTACGCCATTTTAAATGGACTATGTGTCTTTGTTACCTAGATGACATAATAGTGTTCTCAGAAACTTTTGAAGACCATCTTATACGATTAAGACTTGTTCTAAAATGTCTTCAGGAAGCTGGTCTTAAATTAATTTCAAAGTGTCTTTTTGCTGCCCAGGAAGTAAAGATTCTAGGCCATCTTGTATCTAGTAATGGCGTTCTTCCCGATCCCTACAAAATAAAAGCCGTAAGAAATTTTCCCACTCCAAAGAATATACATGATATATACGAAGTTTTCTTGGCCTTTGTTCATACTTTAGAAGATTTATTAAAGGGTTCTGTTATCTCGCCGAACCCTTGCAGTCATTGCTGAGAAGTGGCGTGGAGTTTCATTGGGGTCCTGAAGAGGTGGAAGCATTTAACAGTCTTAAAAAAAGCACTTACTTCGGATCCAGTATTGGGGATGTACGACAAAAGCGCTTCTACAGAAATACATACTGATGAAAGCGGGTACGGTATCGGAGCAGTCCTAGTACAAATTCAGAATAATGTCGAGAAAGTTACAGCATACGCCTCTAGAACTCTGACAAAAGCCGAAAAGAATTATTCCACCACAGAAAGGGAATGTCTTGCCATCGTATGGGCTACCAACAAATTCCGGCCCCTTACATATTCGGAAAACTTTACTGTTGTAACTGACCATCATTCCTTGTGCTGGCTCATGAGTCTAAAGGATCCTTCGAGAAGGCTTGCCAGATGGGTCCTCCGACTTCAAGAGCATGATTTTGACGTAAAATATAAAACCGGTAAGAAGCATAATGACGCCGACGCTCTTTCGAGAAATCCAGTGGAAGAGGAAACGGAGACACCAGACAAATTTTTAGCAGTCACCACAAGTATGAACCTTGCAATGGAACAGAAAAAAGATCCAAACCTTGCGAAATTAAAACTTTCGAGCAACTCATCCAAAAACGAAGAATTCAGATTCATCGACAGGATCCTATGCAGGAAGAATTTTGATCCAGATGGAAAGTTGTGGTTACCAGTCATTCCTAAACATCTACGAGCAGACATACTAAGGCACTTTCATGACGCCCCCACAGCAGGACACCTTGGTTTCGCGAAAACTTATGACAGGATTCGCAAGAGATTTTACTGGCCGGGAATGTACCGAAATGTCGTTCGGTATGTTATGCATTGTCGGGAGTGCCAAAGGAGAAAATCCGTTTCTCAACGACCACCTGGACGTTTAGTTCCCATCCCTCCAGCTATAGCTCCTTTCCATCGCATTGGAATTGATCTCCTTGGAAGATTTCCAATGTCTGCTCATGGAAACAAGTGGATAATAGTCTGCACGGATTACTCAACACGATATGCGATAACGAAAGCCTCGCCGACAGCCGAAGTCGACGAAATAGCGAAGTTCTTACTCGAAAAAATTGTCCTCAGGCAGGGAGCTCCTCGAGTAATTATCACAGATCGTGAAGCCGTCTTTCGATCCAGACTTGTTTCCTCTCTCGTCGACTTGATCATCTTTTCACAACGGCGTATCATCCCCAAACAAATGGACTGACGGAGCGCTTCAATAAGACCTTGGCCGACATGTTGTCTATGCATGTGGATGCAGAGCAGAAAAATTGGGATGAAATTCTACCATTTCTAACCTTCGCTTATAATACCACTAAACAAGAGACAACAGGTTTTACGCCGTTCTATTTACTTCATGGTCGTAAAGCGGAAACGACACTAGATACAATGCTACCATTCTATCCTAACGATTTTGATGACAATAACATCACCAAGATAGCAGCCAGAGCCGAAGAATCACGACAGCTAGCCCGAGTGCACACTCTGAGAGCTGAAGACAAAGATTGTCGACGTTACGATTCCAAACACCAAATGGTATCTTACGCTCCCGGAGAACTCGTATGGGTTTATACCCCAGTAAGAAAAGTCGGTCTCTCTGAAAAACTCTTAAGAAGGTATTTCGGACCGTATCAGGTGCTACACCGTTTATCAGCCGTGACTTACGAAGTACAAGATTTTGATCCTGCTTCTCGAAAAAGAAAACTAAGAGAAGTTGTCCATATACTGCGCATGAAACCGTACCATGATCCCGCCGAGCAAATCGAAACCGAGGATAAAGAAATTCAGGATATCATTCCTCCCAAAGAACCATACAAAGGACCCATCACTCGTTCCAGAATAAAAACCCTTGAACAAAATGACAGAGGGGCGCTGTCTTCTTTTTAGAGGGGAGCAATGCCGCACACATAATTTGCTACAAGTCCCGACAGCCCAGTTGGCAGAGCGTAGGACTCCATTTCCTCTGGTTTCGGGTTCAAATCCTGGCCCAGGCAGATTTATCCAAAGACTGGAATTTTGTTTTCATTTTTAATGTATTGTATGTCTAGGTTCTAGATGTGTGTGAATCCAGATCATTCTTTAGAGTGCATACTGGATATTTCTCGAATATTCGGTAAGTGTATAAAAGTCGAGTATATCGCCAGTTGAGGATGTTCTCAGTCCAGTGTTGTATCGAGCACCCTCGTTAGAATAAATCTAATTGTTTGTTTAACTGAACGGTGTACTTCTTTCGAACTCCGTGACAATATGTTATGCTTCCTCTTGTTTATTGACGAAATAAATTACCAGGTAAGGAATTTAAACATTTTATGAGGAATAATAAAATCCTCATATTAGAAAAAGTTTTGTAATCTACAGCACTACTGCGCAATGTTGCACTTCTGCCACAAACAAAAAAATGACTTTTTTTTACTTTTACTAATTTTTTTGACTAATAATTAAAATATAGAGGTGGTGTTATGTCACTGCTACACAGTTGTTCCTTTTTTAGACATTACACTTACTTTAGATTCTCCGTCCTCTATTTTACTTTCCGGAGCTTGCCTTGCCACCTTGTGTGTAAGCTGTCATGACTTTAGACAATGTACCTCTAGAAAAGCCTAAGAGTTGGATGTTTCGGTTACGTACTGGCTGAAGTACATATTCTCCACACGTGTTAAATTAAAAAAAAGCAAGGCTCAGATATTATGGCAATCATATTTTTAAGGAGGGTAAAACCCAGTGCAAAACTATTTCCAAAAATTTTAAATAATTTTTCAAAGAATGCTTACATTATAAATAATTTTAAACTAACTTCAATATGACCTCATGTAAAAGAATGATTTGACAGATACATATATTTGAATCTAAAAGGGAAAATTAATATAAATTAATATGCTAAAAGGATTTTTTTTAAAAAAAGAAATGAATGAAAAAATTATAACAGAAAAATAATAGTAATAGTAAGTCTCTAGTTTGCAGACTCTGGTACAAATAACATAAACCAAAAGAAATAAAATTAACTTTGATATCGTAAAGCATTTCCATTTAACTATGATCAACAACAATACAGAAGGGGAAAAAACACGAATCGTGTTGCCAAAATATTAATTTTTTAAACAATATTTCATTTAAAAGTACAATTGTAATTCTACTACAAAGGACAAACAAATGTGAATAAATACAATGATAAATAACTATAGTGATAATTGAAATATGTAGGGTGTCCTGAAATTCAACATCAAACGTGCACGGGATGAAAGGGGAAAGCATCAGTTCTGAGGGGGGGATTCCATATTGCTTGGTTAAGTGATAACTAGTAAATTTTTGAAAATGTGAAAAATTGATCCTCTCCATCACATCATACTGTTCTTGGACCACAAATTTCACAATTTTACAAGGTTTTTTTTCCCTAACGTGATGTTACATAGTCATACTATTAGTCACAACCACAAATAGAGTAAAAACACTTTACTAATTTAGTTAAAAATTAACGTCGTTTGAGTTTTAGTTTCAGAAAATAATATCACCTAAATTTAAAATTTCCATAATTTTAAATTTAGGTGACCATAAAATTTTATAATTTTCCATAAGAAGAAAAATATTGCATACACATACCTATGCAAGTTATTTCAAAACAGGATCCATTTAGTTTAGGATTCCAAAGTGGTACAGCACTGCTATTTTTCTATCTATAGCAATTATTGTCAATTTTTTTTAACACAAAATGACTTTATTTTTAAAAAAAATACTCAATCTCTTAAGTATGTAATGCAAACTAAGCAATGAGGTAATGAGGGAGCATGGGGATATTTAAAAAAAATAGTTTAATAGTTTTTAGTAAAACTTTCTAACTAAATAAATACGTACAGTTTTTGTCACTTTTCGATTTTCTTATGCCCTTAAAAAATTCACGATATTTTGTTTCATATATAACTTTTTTATAAATATTTATTAGAAAACTGTGTTCTTAAATACAAAATATTAATTAATTATGCCTAAAGAAAGATTTGGGATTTCTAAAAAGCTCCGATTTAATGGAATAACTTCATTGGTGCTAACCAGTGGCGCACACAAGGGAGGCCTGGGGGTCCAGACCCCCTCCTAAAGTCCTTGATTTTTTTCCGATTGATTATAATTCTATGTATACAGTACGTAAAATTTAATTAAGAATTTGTTATTAGTGATTAATTTTATTAATTATTGAATAAATTAGACAATCAACAGCATCAAAAGGAGCATGATACAAGAATGGTGAACTTTCGACCCCGGAACCCCCTTGAAAAATTCCTGTGTGCGCTACTGGGCTAGGAGTAATGAGAATGTTGACACAGCTAATCCCAATAATATTTAGTCAGCTGGCGACAAAAAGTTCAAATCTATTCATAAAGGTTTTGAAATTTATTCAGAAAGCCTTTTCAGTAGCATTTTATGGAGTATTTTACTTAAAGATACAATTATTAAATTTGAAACATTTCGCTTAGGTGCATTATTAACGTTAATTCATTTTAATTTGTGATATACTGATTTATTATCATTAATTAAAAATGCAAATTCTTCCCTTCCTAAGACCTTGTACATGGATTTGTAAAATTTGATCTGGAACACATTTAACTTCTGCGGGACATACCCCTGGAATTTCGAAAATTTTCTCGGAAAAAGAAAAGCTGCACAGAAAATAAAATTACTAACGATGAAAAAAGGCAAAGTGTATTCATATGGAGAGTTCAAAAGTTTTTTTTATATGCTTTTTATTTTAATTTCTTATAACCTTTGTGATAAGCAATGTATTTTAAAAGAAATTTCCGTGAATATTTACTGATCAAATAACACACACTAAATAATTTTATATTACATATTTCTTAAGCTCTAAAGTACTTAGATATATCTAAGATACTTAGAGAGAGATACTATGTTTTCCTATATAAAAATTATTATTTTTTGATGTAATAAAGTTTTTCTGGTGTGCTTTTTATGTCTCTAATTTGTATTTAACAAAACTCTGTATTTAGACGTTAAGAAAAGCTTCTTTTTTTTTAACTCTTTAAAATTGGTAACAAAATTAAAAACGAATTTGAAACAAATATGTAACACTGATATGTGCTTATAAAAGGCTTTTTTTTTTTTTTTTTTTTTTTTTGCTATAGAGAGGGTTTTAGGTTTTTTTAAGATTTTGATTTTAAATCTTTAAATGCGTTTTTCTCCGAAACAATTTTTCCATATTTTATCGCACGGCAAACATGATATCTCAAAAGGTTTTTGAGATAATTGCATGAAATTTTGAGCAATCATGGTTAATTATTATATTATGCATGGTGTGAAATAAAGATTAAGAAAAACTATAAAATTACATTTTTTTATGAATATTTTTTTTTCGTGGTAAATGCAAAATTTTTGAAAAATTTTCATTTTGTGCACTTTTTGACCTCTAATTTTGTGATAAACTGAAATTTTTCAAAGATGATAAATCAAAACTTAGGTAACTGCTTTCTGAATAAAACTCAGATCTTTTTAATTTCATGCGTTAGAATTTATTTTACAGTGTTTGCCGTGATGTGCAAAAAATGCCTAATTTTAACCTAAAATTGTCGATTTTCTTACAAAAATATAATGAAAATTGTTTTCTTTGTTATTTTTATAAGTTTTCAGTTATAATTAAACAAAAAATAAGTTTAAAGATGAATTTTGAGCAATATTTCAAAAAAATGTTCCCACAACTAGTCAGGCACCTTAAATGATTTTGCTACATCGGCTGTCGAACATGAATTAGCTGAAGAAAATTATTTTTAAAAAATTGATTAGAGAAAGTTTTCAAAATTAAAACTAAGGGAAAAAAAGAGTTTGTAATTTTTTGTCTATTTTATTATTTGCTTTATTTTTGTGTTTTAGTTTTTAATATATATATATATATATATATTAAATAATATATATATATTAATATATATATATATATAATATATATATATATATATTAATATATATATTGTCATGCTACCTTTTTGTTCTCAAGAATTATTCAACTTTATAGGTGTGTAGTGTGAACAATTCATCTTTTAAATATAATTTTTGTTTTGGGGATTGATTGATTGATTGAATCTTAACGTCGCACTGTTCAGCTACACGAGGGCTTTTGGCGACGGACCACGTTTGAACCATGGTTGACGTGGACGACACCTGATCTGGCACCCCCTCTCTAACTACCACACCACACCAACGGGAGGAGGACGTTTCAGCTCTCGACAGATTTAACGTGCATCGCTGCCCTACACGGCGGGTCTTTAATGGTACTGGGCTCGAACCCGTGACAAAGCAAGCCACGGTCCGATACCTATACCACTCGGCTACCGCAGCCACTTTTGTTTTGGGGAAGGGATGGCAATTTCCATTTTTGTTTGGGGGATTGCTAGAGTTGACCTTGTAATGACTAGAAACTAAATTCTGTATTAAATGTCAAATTTTCGGCCATATGGCCACTGGCAAAGATACCCCTGCTTTCCCAAAACTCCTAAGGGTGCGGCTAAAAACAATCCCTTAAAAACCATTAAAACTTTACAAATCTTTTCAATAGCTTAGTTCTTCTCGATATTTCTTAGCGTATATAACGGCACAAAACAAAATAAATGACAATTCCAAACACTAGATGGCGTCACGAGAAGATCTGGAATTTCTCACCAAACTGAGGCTATAAGAAGTCTTATAGATATTGTGCACTGCGGTACATGAAGTTAATTGAATTACAATAGAAAATTATCGTGTAAGAATACTCCTTCGTCGTTGTGTGCGCTGACTTTCGAAAAAAAGTGCACTCGTGAGATTTTGGAATTTGTGGGAGCGTAATGCTCCAAGCTAAAATAGTTTAAAAATTTAATATATTCAATTTGAAGGATGCATTTAGTGCTACATTAAATAAAAAAAAGAATATGCTTATCTTTTCATAAATCCTCTTACAATTTCTCTACAAAACGTTTATTGTTATCCACACGATTTGCCTGTCAGATATTGTTGTAGTTTTGGATCAACATTTTTTTGTGTGACCGAGTATTTTCTAATACGAACATAATATAAATCAGTATAGTTTGCAGCGACCTTACAGCTCAACAAAACGACTCCAAAAATGAACTGAATTGGTCTGTTATTCTTGTAGCGTGCCTGTTTTTACCATGTGTTGTAGTTTTTGGAAGCTTACCTCTTAATTGCTCATTTAATCTTTTATCTTTAAAGTTAATAAAAATTTATTGTTATTTCATTCAACCGTGTTGTAGTGAAGAATGTCTAACCACGCAACGCGGCAAGTTAAAAATAAACTGATATACACCTAAAACCACTTAATTTTGTTAAGTTCTTGCAGAACTAATCTTAATATAGAATGATTTGGTAAAAAAAAAATTACAAATTCAAAAGCCACATTAAGAAAGTATTGATTGCTTAATAAGTTATAATTAAACATTTAAAGTTAATTATTTTTATTTTATATCTAAAAAGTTTATTAACAATAAAACTCAAGTATTTATTATGTTTTCCCTACTCAGACTTGCCCTAAGAAATATGCTATTTGCGTGAAAATTCCATTAGTCAAATATATAAGTAACTTTTAAACTCTTTATTTCTTTTGGTTTGTTGTAAATGTCGGAAGTGGCACACATAATGGCTCATTGTCAGATAGTGGCACTCTTACCAAAAAGATTGGTCACCCCTGGTTTAAAGAATCGGTAATAAATATACCAACATAATGTTTTAGAAAAAAGATTGAGACCCGTGTTTCAAAATAGGATTTATGAATTAGATGTTAATAATAAAGGAGATTCGAATTATGAGTAGATAACAATCTAAGTTATTACATATATATAATATTTTGCTGTTTGTTTGTACCAAATAAAAAGTAAAGTTGTATATTACAATTGTATATTGTTTTAACTTCATTTTTCTTGACTTATGTCATATCACAAGAGTTATATTTTGAATTACATCTTAAGATATTTAAAATGTGAGTTTTGTTTTGATGAGATAATAAGGCAATGCATATTACTGTAAATGGTTCAGCACAAAATGTTTATTAATAGTTTCTTTTCGACATTGATAACACATAACAGAATATCTTTTTTAATGGGAAAAAATTTTAATGGAGGGTGATTGTTTATAAAAGGGGTGGGCAACGTTTTTGCCTTGGCGTGCCAAACCAATCTACCAATATGATTCAGCGGGCCACACAATAGAATATTTTTGAAACACAATTCGAATCCCACTATAATGCATGTAGAATAAAAAAAATAGAGGTCAATAATATAGATTTACAGTTTTATTATACATTAATTTTGCATCATTTAAAGGTATTTCTTCACATAAAAATAAACAGCATAAAATATAGCTATTTTTTCAACAAAAATTTTTAAAAATTAAATTGTACTTATGTATTTTTTAAACATAATAAGAAAAAACAACATAAAATACAAGTATTTCTCTTCATTACAGTTAAATAAGAAGATAAACAAAGATAAATAATTATGCATTGCATTAATACATTATAATAAACAAATTTATTAAAAAAATATTGATGCAATGTATAATTATTATCTTGCCAAGGTACAGCACCTTCAGCGTTAAAAAAATTACAAAATCTGTCCCTGACATCTTTTGCGTAATTGGATCCCCTGCTTGAAATCCCTTGGCAGTAAATAAGTTGATTAGTGTTTTACCGCCAGTTCCCTTCAATTGCAACTCCATTTAAAATATCCTCTCTGTTTGCACAGCCTTCTGGAATATATGTATTTTTTTACCTGTTAGTTAAAAAATTGGGAAGGGAACAGGTATCTAAAACACAATTAATTTTGAATTTGGCACGGACGTCAAAATGGTGGTGCCAAACACCTTGAAGCGAGCAACTAAAATGCCAAATGCATTTTCTGAAACCCTCCGAGCACGGGAAAGTCTATAGTTAAAAACTAAGCATTCCTTACTTAAATTACTGCCCGGATAGGGTTTCATGATATTTGGCATCAACGGAAAGGCATCATCAGCCAGAATGACAAATGGCAATTTAAATGCCGATCCTACTTCAGGGATATTCAGATCACCATTTGTAACGGCTTGCCTCAGTTTAG
The DNA here is from genome assembly GCA_019973935.1 of Trichonephila clavipes. Lineage (NCBI taxonomy): Eukaryota > Metazoa > Arthropoda > Arachnida > Araneae > Nephilidae > Trichonephila > Trichonephila clavipes. The sequence continues at coordinate 65,832 of BMAU01013668.1, forward strand.
ATTCCCCCCCCATACTCCTCCATTGCTAACTCTTCCGTTAGTGCCAACATCAACATACAAAAATTTTAAATTGGCATCTACATGGGCCAACAGTACGATGCTGAAAAACCCCTTGTAGTTCCTGTATGTTGTGTTCCTAAATGAGATGGGGGTTTTATTCTGATGTGCTTGCCGTCCATTGCACCAAGGCACAATGGAAAATTCCACTTCACCCAAAATTCTTCTGCGACCATCTTCCACTCATTTTTGGAATCAGGGACTTGGATTTCTAACCCTAAACGATGATAGTGATGGAAGGCCAGATTTGTTCCTGTTTTAGAATCCGCCCCTGAAACGGCTTGGAATTTGTATACGAGTTCCCCCTGACCGGATGTGGTGAAATTCCCTTTGGTGGGGTGCGTCAAAAAAGTTCCCGCGTTAAAAAGTTCACTAAACCCATAAATTTTGAGGTGGTGTAACACTGCGCCGGCCTCGGGACCAACCAGAGAAATTATACCGGACAAGACAAAGAGTCCTGCTCTAGGATTTTTGGGTGAAAAGGCGCTGAATAAAAACGGCACGCACCCGATTTTACACAGGTACCCTCCAATCAAAGATCACCTCCATAGCCAACGCCTCCTGCACTACTATTGGTTCTCCGCTCCCGAAGCCACGCCTCACTCTCCAAAGCCAAGATCGCAAAACCAAGAACATCAGAATTCCAGATAGAGGATAGAAGGGTGCTGACACACCCTAGATTCCTGGTACCAAAATCATCTGTCATCTGTCAAAATCATCTTTTACACAGGTCAGAGCCGATCCCAGAGCTACAGAAAATCCATACACCGAGATTCCGGGCGGCAACCATGTCCATTCCCCAGCACCCTCCCTCTCTCAAGCTAAGTTAATTATTTTGATCTTCTTGTAGTAAAGTAAATTTTTATATGCGTGTGCTTAAAATAAATTTAATAATGTTTTATATATATAAAACTATTCGATCAGTGTTTGATTTAGCGTGAGATGAGTGTTTTTAATTTAGAATTTAGCTAACTTAACTTGTAGTCATGATGCGATGTTAACTTATGGAACTTGGGTCGATGTTAAAATTAATAAGTTTTTAATAGCGTCGCATCAGTAGATGGCTGCACAAACAGCTGGTATTATACCAGATATGGTATTTTGGGCTATACGGAACTGATAACTCAAAAGGATTGGTTTCATGAAATGAAAAAATATTTTTAATGCATTGAAGAAATTGAATAATGTAAATGTATTGATCTAGAAAAGCAAATTTTCAATCAAATGGTACCACTGATTCATAATAAAATATGTTGTTACCCCCCTGTTGTAAGTTATCTCAATGTTAACGCAATCCTCTCGACAGCAGGAATTGCCTTCCACATTGATATATTCTTTCTCTCGATGCTGGGAGAAACAAGTGCTACGAGCTCCTCAAAGGTTGAAACATCCATTCTGAGTAATCTACGATAGCTTTCACTACCCTATGAATAATAAAATATTTAATGATTTATAGAGGAATTAAATTTCAAAAATGCAAATTGTTAATATATGCATAACTTTCATAAATATATTTTACCTAAAATAGATTGTAATTTGAAGAGTGGAAGACACTGAGAACTCATAATCCCCTCACTTTTTAAATATTATTTAAATCAACTATCTATAACACTTTAAACATAAAGCTTTAATTACAATAGATAATATCAGCTGAAAAATGTTAAAAGATAACATTTTTTTTACAAAAATAAAAAGACTATCTGAGAGGATATGAAAACTTAATAAATAAATATAGGTAATTCAAAACTAATTGTATTCATATTTATGTAGAAATCTCGTTAGGTCATTGTACATATATAAATAAAGTATGTCCTTGAAAACCATCTTATCATAAAATATATCCAGGTATGGGGAAAATGTTCAAATATGGTTCCAAGGTGAAAAGTAATATCTCCAAATTTCATGTAGACCATATGAAAATAATCAATAGTTTATTAAAAAAAATGTTTGGTCATATATGCATAAGACATCCCAGATGCATGTTCACTTTGCACATACAAATATATAAACATTTTTTATACCTATGCAATGGCGGCTCATAGAAGGGGGTACCTGTGCTCCCTTACTTTTTTGTAGTTTTAAAGTATTTTTCTACAAAAGAAATTTACAACCAAAAGAAATTATAAAGTTTGGGCTCCCCCACTTTTTCTATCCACGAGCCACCCCTGTACCTAAGCCTAATGAAAAAAGAAAAAGACTTACTTCTCTCGAGAGCTAACTCCTTCATTAAATTCTCGTAGCATCCTAATTGTATTCTCTGATGCAGCCACTTCCTCTGCCAAATTTTTCTTTCTTTGGCTTTCCTTATTTCAATATCACAAATGGCAGCAAATCCAAGCGCAAGAATTAGTTGTTCGTCAGACGCCATATCTGTTCTATAAGCTCGAGCGGTATAAAAAAAATAAATAATGGATGGTTGTTTCCGAAGCAGAAAAATCGACGAGTAATGTTTCAATGTGGTGAAAGAGCGCGGAGCACGTTAGAGCATGTCGTTTTGCTTACGGCAACCCTTCACCCTCAGTAGGACGAAAAATTGTACCAAAAATGTACGTGTGATACGGCCTTTACCCTCACGCCCCATACCTATTCTAAATTTTAATTATTTTAACAACAATAATTTTCAAACCAATAACCTACAAACTATCCTGAACGCAACAATTCAATATTTAATACAGCTGATGCATGCTCTTAATAACTTAATCTAGCTCACGATTATACAATCAATTAATTGCCCCTCAGCCAAGTCCTAAATCAAATGTGTGGCTTAATAGAGGCTTCTTGCAACCAAAATAATAATCAGTAAGTCCCCCCCCCTCCATTCGCCTCAGTTTGTGTGCACGGAACGCGAACGGACTATAAGTAGACGTAATAAATTAAGTATCTTTATAGAGAAGCACTCCTCTGATATTTTTCTTACACAAAAAACTCACACACATGAGACTTTCTCTCAAAATTTTAATATTGCAAATAATAATTTCTGCAGAAATGATCGACTCAACAATGAAAAAGCTCTTGTGGTGGAACTCGGATTCTTATTTTTAAAAAATGCATTAATCACTATTATCTCCCTACCCCATCCCTCCAAGCAATAGAAACTACGGGTATAATAGTTATTATTACTCCTGTAGATCACGATCCCATTTCAATCCTATCTGTTTTGCCTGCTCCTCCAATTTTTTTAGCTGTATATAATGTCATTATTTAGAAAATTAAATGTCCTTTTATTTAAACAAATATGTTATAGTTTCAATTTGATAAAAATTATATATGTCATCACACATTTTGCGATATTCAATGATTTTACCAGATTTTATTAGAAAGGATTTAATGATCTATGTATTTCTGAAACACATAAACAGTTATTTTAAATCTGTGCAAATTTTTTTTCTAAAGCTCTGGACAAGATTTATTTGTGTTGTAAGGGCACTCCCCCTCCCTAGAGTATCAGCGTGAGCTAGAGGTGTAGGAAGAAATGAAGAACTAGAAGCTGCCATGACCTTAATATGACATTACTAAGATCTTGATCTCTAACAGAAGGGATAATAATATGATATGTGAGAGAATCTACGGTGGCTAAACACACAATATATATAATACCGAAATAACGTAACCTCGGACCACTATTAATAACTAACTCGCCTAAGCTCAATGCCGATTCGATCACAGATCCGAATATTTAAATAGTCACTCCTACCTTTATCGTCCCACGAAGTAGCACTCTATTTAATCCTATTTGAAGTTGCGATTGCAGGCGTGCAATGGTATGCACCTTGACCTAAGGGCTCTCTGTCACGGATAACTTCTGTTGGCTGTCACTTAACCTTTCAAAACCTATTCACACTTGAATCAGGGACTATCATAACATTCCCCAAATTGCCACCCCGCTTACTCTAAATTTATGTTATTTAAAAGCTTCCTAATTTGCATCTTTCCTTCACGCTTCACTTCTTGGTTTGGTTGGAAAAGAATTGCCATTAATTTTGGCCCCAAAGAACCCAAAAGGACATGTTACTGAAAAGACGCGTGAGCGCGTCACAGTGTGCATTGTTCAATGTACCGCTAACTCAATAGCGAATACAAAGCCTTTTTGGAAATTATACCTCCAAATTTCTGCACATTTATTGAATACTGTTTTCTAATGATTATAAACGAATTAAATCACGAATTTTAAGTTTCGCTGTTTTAAAAAAATGAATGCTCGTTTTTTGTGATTGAGAAGCTTTTTAATATAAAGTTCTGAATCAAGGGCTTTGGCTGAGATACAGAACTCAGGGCTGGAGTGTCGCGAGTTCAACTCCTGCTGCCACTGAACATCTACCGTGTAGAAGGGGGTGCGATGCACGTTAAATCTTTCAAGGCTCAATTTCCTCCGGTTGGTGTAGTAGTTGGAAGAGGGTGTACCAGCTCAGCTATCATCTTTGTCACTTGACTGAGGCTCAAAATTACGAGGTCCGTCACCAATAGTCCTCATGTTGCTTAATATTGCGGCGTTAATGCTCAACTGAGATTCAGTAGGGCTGTATGAGTTGATATATTTCTGCATTTTGTAGAAATGCTGCTCAAATTCTGAAATTTTCCACCAAACAGCGTAATCTAATTAGAATGAAATATCTTCAGCTTTAGAACGTCTTTAATAAATTACTCTCTGCATTATTAATTGTGTAAATTATTAAACAAGATGTAAATCAATTATGATCTACTTTCGAAAAACCTTTACAAACGCATGTGTGGTAAATAAATGCATGTAGAATACTACTGTTATTTTAAAAACAATGACACACAAGACATGTAAGTGTAGAGTCAAATGATGTAAAAAAATGAGATGATAGGCGAACAGATTTGAAAGCGAAACAATAAAGTACAGAGCGATTTTCACAAATTGAATCACCAGTAAAAAAACATTTCCTTGTCATTTCCTGATATTCGAATGTGAAGCAATTTATTACTATTTTGTGACAAAGCTAAATGAGAAATTTTAATCCAAATTGACAAATATGCCATTAATTATCTAATATTATTCAGTTAAGTTCATTCTATAGTGAAATCAGAAACTATATAAATTTAAAGCGAATAATTTTAATTTTTTTGAATTAATAAAACTTGCTTAGACAAATTTACCTCAAAAAATGATTCAGCATTATCGCAAAACCATGTTAGATTAGAACAAAGGGCCAGAGATAAAGAAAGATAAGTTGAAAACTTATCAATAATTCATTTATTGGCTCAATTTGTGTTTCTATTCTAAGAGATTATTTACATTCATATGTGAGTGGAAAAACATTCATGGAAAAAAAAAGTCGCAAACACACCGTACGATTCGGATATAAATTTTTCAGTTGATCTTCAACAAACTTAAAGGATATTGTTATCAAAGTAGTAAGATTCTCATTATGTGTCATTGTTTAAAAACATAGTGTTACAAGTTTGATAAATTGTTATTCTTTAGAGAAATACTCTTGTATATAAAAATTCAGCCAACAATTGTTTCTGTTAAAAATAAAATAATTCACAGAATTCAAAATTCAGTGTTTAGGTTCAGAAATAGGTTTTAATATTGAAAATGTTTAAAATATTTTCTACATTCCTAAGGAGAAATAATGTAGTTTTGAACGTGTCGTTTTTTATTGAAATATTTCAGTTCTGAAAACATCTCAATAAAATGATAGATATTAATGGTTTATAAATATTTTCTTTCTTGAAAATTCTCTCACAAAACACCGGACAAAACTAAAAATGTTTTAATACACATTAAACTAAATTAAATAATTAAACCGACGAAATGTAAAAAAAAAAAACCAAAACCACGCCTCGGTTCGGCTTGCTGTCTTTAAAATGTGAGCTCTCATGGTAAGCTATTATAATGTTTACACATTTCCTGTTCAATATTTTTAATTCATTGAAATCATGATGAGATTCATTTGTCAATTATACGTTTTGAGGGCAACCAAGGTATAAACTAAACCGAAATGCTTAAAAAATGTAAAAGTTGAATGATCTTACCAATTTTATATGCTAAAGTTAGAACATCACCAATAAAAAAAATAAAGTAGTTAAATTTTAAAAATGTGCGGGGTCTTTTTGAAAAAAGGATTAAATCTTATAAAATATTGCACAAAAAAACTCCATTTGGGTGCGTATGATATTATGATTTTTTTTTTTTAATATTACAGACTTTTGTGAGATATATATAAAATTTTAACTTAAATATTATAACAGGTATATATATATATATATATATATATATATATATATATATATATATATATATATATAACAAGTCTTCGATGTGTAAATATTTATATGAAGAAATAATGAACTTCATTAAATTAAGAATTTTGCTAAACAAGTCTAAACAGTAAAAAGAAATTAACAATCAAGTTGAATTTATGTTATTTTTTAGTGCATTTGCTGAGCATGCAGATTTTAGAGGATGTAAGAACAATTTTTAATTTGATACACGATATGTCTTTCGATAATATTTTTATTGCTTACTCCATAGAAACAACATTAAATACTCAGTGAAGCAATA